>NIVC01002455.1:126994-172383 GCA_002269645.1 Macrostomum lignano | reverse complement strand
CGCTGCCCAGCAAACGAAGTGAACAGCAGCAGGCAGAACCCGATGACTGTGAAGAAGAAGGCCAACTTCAACCACTTACTCTGGCTGTCGAGGTCTCCCATACTGGCTTGGCTAGGAGTTGCACAATGATATAACTAACTATTGCTTCAAACAGCCGTTGTAACTGCAAACCAGAGCTGCCAATGCCTTTTATCGAGCGATTCTCGATTCCGTGCGCCCCACCTCAGCGCCTCTGTCCATGAGGGACAACGCCCCTTTGCTTCTCTGCGCTGCTGTCTGCATACCATATGGGGACACAGGGCGAGAGGAGAGAAGAGGAGAGAGAGAGAGCATAGAGAGGGGAAGGAAGCTTCACGGCGTTGTCAATGACAACCGATGCAAAACTTGCACAGGAGTAGAAAGGAAGTTTTGAAAAAAGTCTTTGCCGAGAGTCGTTACCAACAGAGCGTGAGGGTGGAGCTGACAGGTAAATTGTACGTTCACCTGTAGGTGTACAGCATACTGTATTCGAGAGACGAGGACCTCAGTACAGTATCAACTTCCTACCGCACCTCCTCTCCAATGTTTACATTTTCTCTCCTTTCATTCATTGCTGGGGTGATCCTACAGTAAATAGCTGCATGCATTGGAATCCGAGTCGACTTATTTATGCGCTCCCATTATATATTTCTCTCAACTTTCGTGTGCAGAGTTTTGGGGGCAGCTATAATAGTTTCTCGGTCTCGGTGTTTGCTCAAATCTTTACCTGACTGGTCTCTTTTTGGCCAGCCTAATTCTGTCGGCGCTTTAACAAAATAAAGCTATATAAATATGTAAAACTGCATCTCCTTCTCTGGAGATACCAGTTGCATGTACTTAATTCTGATCTTAGTACGTTACTTTTGAACAAGCCATGAAATTAAAGTTATCTGTATTTCGCGAATTCGCCTCATTACGAATCTATTTTCAAAGTTTTTTCAGACTAATAAAATGATATTTTCAAACTAATAAAATGACCATATTCATGTTCACAGCTTCAATGTACATAATATGGTCTGTTGCTTGCCGCTTTTATATGCTACTTGCATTATTGGTTCATTTCATTTAAATGATACATGTATGTGAGTGAAACCAGCTGTTACCATATTTCAGTACATCGTATTTAGTATCACCTGTATTTAATCACTTTTCATACGTTGGACTAAACTCAAATCACATTTAAACACCATTAAAAGCAATTCATGGAAATGAACAATTCTTAAAAAACCGAATAACTTTTCCTGAGTTTTCAAATCTATACAAAAAACTATTTTAAATCCAATTCCAAGATGGATCTCGGGAAAAATCCTCTGCTAAGATTCTTCATTTGACAAGGAGATAGTTATGTGAATCAAACTACATCACATACACATGTCACGATTGGTGCTTGTACATATACATATGTACATCACATGTACATGTAGACAGAGTCAACTCATACAGGTTTGGGTAACCAAAACCATAAAGCTAACAATAAACAGTGCAAGAACTAAATTACCTCTCTAAAAATTGCCCTCCTAAAAAATGCCTCGCGAGCGTTTAAGGAATCATTGCTACTGTTGTTGCAGATTAGCTACATGTAATACATGTTACCTAAAGAAGCAAAATATGGTCTTAGTTTGAACAGAAATGATTCATCTGCCGATACAGTGTAGCAGATTTCCACGAGTAACACTTTAAGTTAGAGAAGTCAACTCTTTAAAGCAGTTAATAAGGAACGTAGGAACCTCTCAACTTTTATAATAAAGTAAATCTGTAACGTTGAAAGTAACGTAATTTTCGCGTCATACTTTTTGTATGACTGGCGGGATTTTAATTTACAGCGTGAAAAGTTTTTTTGCTAGCTAGCTTAGCGAGCAAGCGAGTTAAAAGTTTAATATGATTTGGCTATTGATTCAATTTCGTTTGTTCCTTTCAATTGCTGTTATTTGATGGCTCTATACTACAGTACTATTCCAGGCTATAGCATGCTAAATTATGCATGCGAAATGCTAGTCTATAATAATTTAGTCTTACACCATATCAATAAATAAAATTAGAAATTACCTGGGCAACAATGCAGCTATGAGCTATTTAAACATGTGTTTATTGTGCTTTTGCCTTGTTTGTTGCCCTATTTCTTAAAAATTTTCTTTTTTCCTATTCTTAGATAAAGTTCTTAAATAAAACAAAGGTAATGTAATATATTTTACAGTATACAAAAAAAGAATATTATAATGAATTCTAGAAAACTTGTTAAAACAATAACAATAACAATCGCAAAAACAAGTATTTTGTCAAAAATTAATTATAATTACCTTGATCAGTTTTTTTAAATTTTATGCCTTTTTAGGAATATAATTTTTGTTTGATTTGGTTTAACTTTTGTTTAAAATTTAAATAGATCAGAATTATTTTAATATGTGATTCATTTGCACTTTATCTTTGTTTGAATTTTAATGGTTTTTGCATTTGTTTAGAAAGAAATTTAAAATTTTGTTTAGAAAATTTAAATATGTTATTTCAGTAGTCCTTGCTATTCTTAATTATTTGATTGGGAATAAATTGAATAAATAAATATGTATATAATTCATCATGCATAATTTAAACTATTTTAATGCTTATAATGTGTATATACTAGGTCTTCTTTTCTTCTTATTCCGCTTTTATCATAATTATCATTATACAAAACTAGCTATACATATATTAAAGGCAAAATATTATTGTATAGATAAATTTTGAACTTCATGAATATTTTAATAAAAAATGACTTCGCAAATTTCCCACAGATTGGCCAATCGGGTCCAGCAAAGCCTAGCAAATGTCCAACATTCCCCGCCACTCAACCTGCGACCCAAAAAGGGCATTCTAAAGTCTCGCAGTCACCATCATCGTCTGTCGCAACAGCTGCGACCAGAGCATCAGCAGCAGCTGCAGATGCGGTTGAAACAGCAGCAACAGCAGGATGGCCTGACACCAGACGAGAGCACAGCTGGCTCTGCCTCCCACAAGCTGTTCCAATGGGACGAGATGAATATTCTAGCCACTTACCACCCTGCAGGTAGACTTTGAGCTTAACTGACAATAACTGACTGTTGAGTGAGTGATCCCAGATCCTCCCAGTCCCTCAGGGTGACTCAGTGATCCCAGATCCTCTCAGTCCCTCAGGGTGACTCAGTGATCCCAGATCCTCTCAGTCCCTCAGGGTGACTCAGTAATCTCAGATCCTCTCAGTCCCTCAGAGTGACTCAGTGATCCCAGATCCTCTCAGTCCCTCAGGGTGACTCAGTGATCCCAGATCCTCCCAGTCCCTCAGGGTGACTCAGTGATCCCAGATCCTCCCAGTCCCTCAGGGTGACTCAGTGATCCCAGATCCTCCCAGTCCCTCAGGGTGACTCAGTGATCCCAGATCCTCCAGTCCCTCAGGGTGACTCAGTGATCCCAGATCCTCCAGTCCCTCAGGGTGACTCAGTGATCCCAGATCCTCTCAGTCCCTCAGGGTGACTCAGTGATCCCAGATCCTCTCAGTCCCTCAGGGTGACTCAGTAATCTCAGATCCTCTCAGTCCCTCAGAGTGACTCAGTGATCCCAGATCCTCTCAGTCCCTCAGGGTGACTCAGTGATCCAGATCCTCCCAGTCCCTCAGGGTGACTCAGTGATCCCAGATCCTCTCAGTCCCTCAGGGTGACTCAGTGATCCCAGATCCTCCCAGTCCCTCAGGGTGACTCAGTGATCCCAGATCCTCCCAGTCCCTCAGGGTGACTCAGTAATCTCAGATCCTCTCAGTCCCTCAGAGTGACTCAGTGATCCCAGATCCTCCCAGTCCCTCAGGGTGACTCAGTGATCCCAGATCCTGCCAGTCCCTCAGGGTGACTCAGTAATCTCAGATCCTCTCAGTCCCTCAGAGTGACTCAGTGATCCCAGATCCTCCCAGTCCCTCAGGGTGACTCAGTGATCCCAGATCCTGCCAGTCCCTCAGGGTGACTCAGTAATCCCAGATCCTCTCAGTCCCTCAGAGTGACTCAGTGATCCCAGATCCTCCCAGTCCCTCAGAGTGACGCAGTGATCCCAGATCCTCCCAGTCCCTCAGGGTGACTCAGTGATCCCAGATCCTCCCAGTCCCTCAGAGTGACGCAGTGATCCCAGATCCTCCCAGTCCCTCAAGGTGACTCAGTGATCCCAGGTCGTCCCAGTCCCTCAGAGTGACTCAGTGATCCCAGATCCTCCCAGTCCCTCAGGGTGACTCAGTGATCCCAGATCCTCCAGTCCCTCAGGGTGACTCAGTGATCCCAGATCCTCCCAGTCCCTCAGGGTGACTCAGTGATCCCAGATCCTCTCAGTCCCTCAGGGTGACTCAGTGATCCCAGATCCTCCCAGTCCCTCAGGGTGACTCAGTAATCTCAGATCCTCTCAGTCCTCAGAGTGACTCAGTGATCCCAGATCCTCCAGTCCCTCAGAGTGACGCAGTGATCCCAGATCCTCCCAGTCCCTCAAGGTGACTCAGTGATCCCAGGTCGTCCCAGTCCCTCAGGGTGACTCAGTGATCCCAGATCCTCCCAGTCCCTCAGGGTGACTCAGTGATCCCAGATCCTCCAGTCCTCAGGGTGACTCAGTGATCCCAGATCCTCTCAGTCCCTCAGGGTGACTCAGTGATCCCAGATCCTCTCAGTCCCTCAGGGTGACTCAGTGATCCCAGATCCTCTCAGTCCCTCAGGGTGACTCAGTAATCTCAGATCCTCTCAGTCCCTCAGAGTGACTCAGTGATCCCAGATCCTCTCAGTCCCTCAGGGTGACTCAGTGATCCCAGATCCTCCCAGTCCCTCAGGGTGACTCAGTGATCCCAGATCCTCTCAGTCCTCAGGGTGACTCAGTGATCCCAGATCCTCCCAGTCCCTCAAGGTGACTCAGTGATCCCAGGTCGTCCCAGTCCCTCAGGGTGACTCAGTGATCCCAGATCCTCCCAGTCCCTCAGGGTGACTCAGTGATCCCAGATCCTCCCAGTCCCTCAGGGTGACTCAGTGATCCCAGATCCCCCTTTCGCTGATTCAGTGACTCAGTGCTCCCCGTTTGGAACCTACCGCACCCCAACCAGGCAAGGACTACGGCCACATGAAGGTGGACGAAGCGCCGACGCCTTACGAGGCGGCCCAGCCGGTCACCGAGGAAGATGAGGACCAGGACAGTGGTGGCGGCGGGCAGCCCCGGACCCGCCGCGCCAGCTTTGGTGACGCAGTGCCGGCCGAGTTGCTGGCCTCCCGGCTGCGCGCCGAGGCCGCCGATTCTGGTGGCGCCGGCGCCAACGCGCCATTGTCGCCGGTGCACGATTTGGACGCCGACGAGAGCGAGCTGAGCGCCGAGGAGCGGGAGAGAAGGCGCCAATTTCGGTTAAAACGGAAGCAGCACTACAATGAGTTCCAGGCGGCGCTTGTTGCTAGGCAACAGAGTCAGGAGGACGAAGATGACGAGGAGAAATGCGACGAAGCGGTTGGCATGGAATCCGGGTGATCGGGGAGTCGGGGTACGCGGATTTTAAGATTGGGATTGGGATTTTTGGGATCAGAAGTTGAAGATTGGGATTTTTGGGATCAGGAGTTGAAGATTGGGATTTTTGGGATCAGGAGTTGAAGATTGGGATTTTTGGACTTGGGAGTTGAAGATTGGGATTTTTGGGATCAGGAGTTGAAGATTGGGATTTTTGGGATCAGGAGTTGAAGATTGGGATTTTTGGACTTGGGAGTTGAAGATTGGGATTTTTGGGATCAGGAGTTGAAGATTGGGATTTTTGGGATCAGGAGTTGAAGATTGGGATTTTTGGGATCAGGAGTTGAAGATTGGGATTTTTGGACTTGGGAGTTGAAGATTGGGATTTTTGGACTTGGGAGTTGAAGATTGGGATTTTTGGACTTGGGAGTTAAAGATTGGGATTTTCGGACTAGGGAGTTAAAGATTGGGATTTTTACTCTGAAGTCGGGACGTGGACACTTTCTTTGAGAGTCCTATTCAGAGATCACGAGTCGAAAAAAGCAGTTCGAATGCACTTTCTGCAATACTAGCATAGGTTATTGTAGTGTTAGCAATCTTCATTCTGCTATATCTCCTAGCTATCTTCTTCACTTATCTCTGATCGAAAAGTAAATCATAGCTGTGAATGTATTTTGTTAAGCTTTGGCACCATTTTTACATATCTCACACTTGTACGTTTACTACTTGGAATTGGCAAATAATTGGCTAGCTTTGCTTAACCTTTTGTTTATCGCATTAGCCGAATTTCTAAGAAAAATTAATTTCCTCATTTCAATAGTTTGCAAGGTTGTTTCTTTTAACTATTTTTATTGCTAAATTTTGTCATCTGCAGAGAGAGCATTGTTGTATCAGATTATTTTCTTAGGACTACTAATATAAGTAGGCAGTTTGGCGCATGCAATCAATTGTTTAGAACAATATTTTATCAGTAAAAATAATTATAATTGTCAAGATCTCCGCGCTGCCAACACACTGTTTATGTGTTGTGATGTATCCTAATTATTATGCACCCAAAATGATACTACTTGGAGTAGTATATAATAAAAAACTGGCAAAGCCTGTCTGTCTTCTAGCAGACACGAGAATTGATTCCTGTTGTGAGGCCCTGATTGCAACAGGTCAATTATTAATGTATATTATAGCTTTACATTCCAATCAAAGGTTGAGGTAACTGCGGCCGACATTGTAGTTGAAGCTTCATCTGACTCACTTTTAGCAAGCGAAAGCAATCGTCATAAAGAGCTGCGCTTTCAAAACAAGCAAAAAATCGCACAACAAAACGCAAGCACAGAAAAAGCAAAGCAACTCAAATTTAGCAAAAATGAGGTGGTCAAATATTTGTAGTTGTTTGTAACACAATGAACTGCTGTGGATGCGCTACATATATAGTACTAATCAGTTTAAAAAACATGGAACTATCCTTCAGTAAAAGAATCAGTGCGCTAAGACACGGACAGGTATGTACAATTATTCCATATGGCTGTGCTGAAGCAATACTTATTATTGATGTTAGGGCCTGCCGCATGCACAGTTATCACCGTTAGACTAGTTAAAGTTGCCAAGCGACTTTATACACGTAATTATTGTATGGAATCCTGATTTTGCTCATTTAAGTTTTCATATTCCATTGTATATCGCATCCGAAAGACAAAAACAGCAAAGCGGGTTGAACAACACTTAGAAGAACGGCAATTGCATTAAAAACTGACAGTCAAATACGCACACTGCTGCTCTAAGTAGCGTATAAAGCGAATTTGATAGAAAAATGTGCTAAAAATTGATACTTACGTAAAAAGCGAAGTTTTGTGACTGCGCAGATTTTATTCAGCATATAAAATATTAGTAGTAGCAAAAATATGTTAATCATGACACGCGCACGCAAACACGCGGTGTTGCGAATCGGAGGAACGCATTGCTTGACAAAGACGTGTTGAGTGATCATCATATATCGATATTTAACAGGATCAGACTATTGCTGGTTTGGATGGGGGGAATCATAGTGTTCATTATTAAGACCTTGACTATGCATATCAGCCTCCGTTTCAAGCTGTCTATAAGCTAAATCGCATGATCTAAGAAAATGCCAGATTAGTGTGTTATTAATGATCCCAGCTCAGGCCAGAGTCTCATTGGCTGGCTGCCGCTTCTCCACCTGGACCTGCACTGGCGGGGTTTTTTCCGATACCCCGGAGCTGGCGGCCGACGATGCTGCTGGCGCCGTTTCCGCCACGTACGTCGAGGGCAGCGGAGGCCGCTCCTCCATGATGGGTGTCGCGCTGCCGCCAGAGCCGATCTCCGTGCTGCCGCTGCCGCCACTGCCGCCCGTCTTCGTCGAAGCCGTAGCCGTCCCTCCGCCGCCGATGCTGCTGCTGCCGCCGCCACCGCCGCGGAATGTCGACGTCGAGGTGGTCATCTGGTCGGAGTTGGCGCCGCCGCCAGGCAGTAGAGCAGCCCGGGAGCTCTCCTCCTCGTCGGCCTCCTCAAGATCTTCGCGAGCTTCGTCGAAGTCGCAGGCGGAGCCGGCGTACTGGGGCAGGTAGGCGCCGGGGTTGGCCAGCAGCATCCGCTGCAGGCTGGGCCGCCTGGGACCCACGCTGCCGCTGTAGCTGCCGCTGCAGTTGCTGCCGGCGCCGAGAGACTCGGAGCTGCCCATCATCACCATATGCTGTTGCATCATCCTGCCGCCATGGACGGGAGTTGGCCGGAGCATCTGGTGCTGCTGCTGCTGCTGCTGATAGTATTGCTGCTGTAGCTGGTGCTGGCAGCGGCCGCTGTGGCTGTGCGCTGGCGAGCCGGCCAGACTCGATGCCTGGCTGGCGCCGGCAGCGGCGGCCGATGGGGCGTACAGGCAGTAGGGACTGTCCGGGATGAGGTCGGGCGGGTTGCCGGGCCCGGTGTTCCAGTCCGACGTGTCCCAGTGATAGCCTGCGGTTTCAAATGAATGTCCAGTAGTTAGCGATGGTATTGATTAGGTTTGCTACATTAAAAATCACCCATAAAGTGCTTGCAAATTTTCAAGACGAGCAATTTTTCAGTGTGTTTTATAGTTCAATGCAGTTTGGTTAGGCGTGCGAAGTTTCACTGGAGTTTCACTGGCTGTCAAACCAAGTAGTTGGGACTGTCAAACCAAGTAGATTAATCAGGCGATCCTTGACCGAAGCTTACTACTTCCAGCAGGGGAAGAGAAAATCTCAAGCCTACAGAAAGAAAGCTAGGAGAAGTAAATCCCACTATAAGAACAAACCCAAGGCGCTGGAATCTCAAGCTGGGGAATCCCAAATTAGGGGAATCCCAAGCTGAGGGATCTTAAGTGGGGGATTCCAATCTAGGGAAAGCCCAATCTGGGCAATCCCAATCTAGAGGAATCCCAATCTGGGGGGATTCCAAGCTGGGGAAATCCCAATCTAGAGGAATCCCAAGCTAGGGGAATCCCAATCTGGGAGAATCCAAATCTAGGGGAGTCCCAAGCTGTGGGAATCCTAAGGTAGGAGAATCCCAATCTGGGGGAATTCCAAGCTGGGGTAATCCCAATCTGGAGGAATTCCAAGCTAGGGGAATCCCAATCTGGTAGAATCCAAATCTAGGGAGTCCCAAGCTGTGGGAATCCTAAGGTAGGGGAATCCCAATATGGGGGAATTCCAAGCTGGGGTAATCCCAAGCTGGGGGAATCCAAGCTGGGGGAATCCAAGTATCGCAGACGAGAAACGATGCGGCTGTGTAAATGAAATTACAAAGCAGCATCTGACTAAAGAGTTAAACGCTGAAAATGCAACTACTAATAAGTAGTATACGAGTACTGAATATGAGCTAGCAAAAAAGCTATTGTCTTTTTCTTCCGAAACTAAAGTAGGAGGAAAAGCCGACAAAACAGAAACAAAGCAAACAGAAACTTATATAAGCATACACAGAACTGCCGAATATATGAATTATAATGCTTGTTTACTAAGTACCATATAATATAAAGCTATATACAAAAATCCAGACCCGAAACCGCCACAACGTGCAAGCGCGACTATATAGAGCAAAGCCAACACACCAATAGGGACAAGAGACTGCCTAGGACTACTCCTATATTACTGGGATGCTACTCATAGTAGTAACAGTAGTTAGTGAGTTAGCGGCAACGCTTGTTAATACAAATTAATAATTAAGTAGTACATATTGTTATAAGGCATTACATTGCAATCGCAAATTATGCAAACGCTGTGTGTGGATGCAAAATGAAGCTGAACAAATGAATGGCGTTATGGCTTTTTAGTGTTTGTTGTGCGCGCATGCGACTTTCCCGATGAAAGCGATTCTGGTCACACAGCAACGTTTTCAACGGGAAAGTTCGCCGGCACAAATGAAATTTTAAAGACGCCAAATGAATGGGAAATTATTATAGGGTTGCAGGACTGGCTTAGGAGGGTTACAACTCGGGGGGGGGGGGTACCAACCTTGCCGGGAGGCGTGCGAGCCAGCCGGTGACACGCTGCCACCAACACACCAAAGTGGTGAACCTCTGCAAATAATTGGAGAGCGATGATGAGTACCTTCTTTTTTAAATAACAACAAAACAAAGGTAATTAGCTATATATCGGAGAGTTGCTGGGAACTTGGCTAAGGGAAAATCGAAGAACAGCAGCAGCGGCAGCACCAATAGAAGCAGGGACAGGTAGTAATTTTCATAATTTCGAAGTGTTCAATTTCTCGATACTTAAATCTACTTGTAGTAGCATTGATAGCCTTTTATGAAAATTCTATTTAGCAAAACAGAAAATTAAAAAGCATCAAATATGCATAGAACACGCTAGCCAGCCGGCGCAATGCAATGCAAATGCAAATGTGACTAATATTAATAGTATTAATAATAGTAAATACTAGTAATAAAATGCACGGACACGTCTAAAATCAAAACTTGACAGGCTTGAACTACTTATAGTAGGTTGGGAAAAAACAAAGTTAGCACGCCTGCAACAAGCTGCTAAGATGTAAATACCGCCTGCGTCATCGGTTGCATACTACTTAGATAGATTAGATATCAAGTAGTATATGTGAAGCGAAAAAGAAACAGACAGGCCTCCCCAGAGAGCTCACCCTGCTCATCGATGATGTCGCCCAGAGCGGATCCGGCGCCCTGTCTGGCGTAGAGCCGGGAGCCTCGGCTATGCAGAAACGCCGGCTGCAGGTGGTGCTGCTGATGATGATGGTGCCCGTGATGCGGCTGCTGCTGCTGCTGCTGCTGCTGGTTGGGGCGCCGGCTGATGGTGGCGGTGCAGCTGGGCGTCAGGCAGCGGGTTGGCGTCCCGGCCGTGTCCGAGTAGAAGCTGAACGGCCTCGGCGGATGCGGCTTATCGTAGGCGGCGTAGGAGGCGGCAACGGCGGCCGCCTCGGGCAGGTTGTGCTCGCTGCTGTAGCAGTTGGGCACGGAGTGGCGCAGGTCCAGCTGGCGCTGCGGCACCATGCAGGTCTCGCCAGTGGCCAGCGTCACCAGGGCCATGGCCTCGGCCGGGTCGTGGCTGGAGCACTGCCTGTAGGTGCCGCTGCCCAGGGTGCTGCCGCTCTTGGCTGCCGCGGCTGCAGCGGCAGCAGCCGACGACGAGGCGTGTCGATCTTTGCCGTGTCGGCGACGAACTCCGCCGCCGCTGCCGCCGCCGCGCCGCCTGCTGCAGTAGGACACCACAAAGAAGATTGTCAAAGCCAGTAGCAATATAATTGAGATGGAGCTCAGTATGGCGACAACTTCGTGGAAGCTGAGGCCTAACAGGGCGGAGCTGCCGCTGTCAACGCCAGGCACGTGGAAAGTCTCGCAGCTGCGGCCGCTGTAGCCAAGCGAGCAGTTGCAGTAGTAGCTGCCCGGCTGGTTCACGCACACGCCTCGCCCGCCGCAGGGAGACCGGGCGCCGCCTCCGCCAGCTGGCGCGCCGCCGCCTGAGCACTCGTCGACGTCCACGCCGCAGGTCGGGCCCTGGTAGCCGGTGCCGCCGCAGTGGCAGATGGCGCCGCTGGGGCTCTCCTCGCATCTGGCGTTGTTCTCGCAGGGATTAACGTCGCGGCCGCAGTAAATTCCGAATTCGCAACGACTGCCGGACAGGCCGGCCGGACACTCGCAGGTGAAATGCCGGCCAGATTGGTGGCAGGTGGCGCCGTTGAGGCAGGGCGATTCGGCGCACGGCTCCGTGTTGATCTCGCATTGGCGCCCAATGTAGGGGCTGGCGCACTGGCACTGGTAGCCGCCGGGGGTGTTGCTGCACACGCCGGCGTGCTGACAGGGGGCCACGGCGCACGCGGTGCCAAAGTACGTGTTCGAACAGCCGGTGGTGGCGCCCTCGGTGCCGCTGGTCAGGCTGACACGGGGCAGGTTGCCTGGCTGAGCCTGCTGCTGCTGCTGCTGCTGCTGCCGCTCGGAGACTGGCAAAGGCAGGCCGTTCAGCCGCATCTGGCCGAGGCAGCCAACGTAGGCGCGGCCAGTCGATACGCGCTTCTGCGTTGGCGCGTCCGACCAGGGTATGGCGCGCAAGGTTGGCTCGATTGAGTCTACTAGGAGTTCGATAGTCCAGTTCCTCAGCGCCTGCTCGGAGCGGGCCACGCGGCTGCGGGTTTTCGAGGGAGAAGGGATAAGGGCTGCTGGTTGATACGATTCAGGATTCTGTGTGACCCCTGCGTGTCCTTGGTTGACCTTCCATTTTTTTCTCTTTCTATCTGTCTTGACTTGACCCCTTCGTGTCCTGACTTGACTCCTTCGTGCTCTGACTTGACCCCTTTGTGCTCTGACTTGACCCCTTCGTGTCCTGACTTGACCCCTTCGTGCTGACTTGACCCCTTTATGTTCTGACTTGACCCCTTCGTGCTGACTTGACTCCTTCGTGTTCTGACTTGACCCCTTCGTGCTCTGACTTGACCCCTTCGTGTTATGACTTGACCCCTTCGTGCTGACTTGACCCTTCGTGCTCTGACAAAAACCCTTTTGTGTCCTGAGATGACCTCCTCATTGTCCTTAGTTGACCCTTCTATATCTTAATTTGACTCATGTGTCCTGAATTGACCTTTTCATGCCACAATTTAATCCATTTATACTCGTATCTTGGGTCGACCCAGTCATGCTCTGATTTGACCTCTTCATATGTACCGGTATTAGATATACATCCTTGTGTCCTGAGTTGACCCTTGTGTGTCCCGAGCTGACCCAAACATCTGCTTCGCTACAGAAGGCAAATAAAGTCCAGGCGAAGGTATTTCCATTGATATAGATCTAGCTACCTCTCGGCCTCTCGCATCAGCCTCAGCCGCACTCCGTGCCATCGGCCGTCGTTCACTCGACGCCGACTGGCCGCCCACGGCCTGGGCTGCACGCGGCCATTCACCGCCGGGGCCACTTGGAGGGCGCCGTCCTGTCCGAGGCTTATCACAATGTCGCGCAATTGTGGCGCGTTCGGCGTCCAATGCACGGCGAACACGGGGCCAGGCTGGTTCTGCAGGCTGCGCATGCGGAATTCCAGATCGACGGCGAATGACCGGCCGGCCGGGTCGCCGCTGGCTGTTGACGCCGGCGACGATTCGTTCAACGACCAGGCAAGGTTGCCAGCGCCTCGAAGGTGCACAACTGTAGCGTTGCTGGCGCAGTCGGCGCCCGAGTCGTCCGCGCAGGCGCGAGCGTTGGCGCCCGCGTCCTGCTCCAGGCAGATGTAGTGCCCAGTGGGCAGGTGGTGGCAGCGCTGATCTGGCCGGCAGTTGCAGGCGGCCTGAGGAGGGGTTGAGAATGTTATTGTACTGCTAGTACATGTACACGTTCTGACGCCAAGAGGGTAGCTCACAAAGGTACAAAAAGAAAGTCACAGAGGCACCAAGAGAAGCAGTTCTCAGAGGGCGACAAAAGAAGCAGTTCATAAGGCGCCAAGGGAAAGCAGTTCAAGATAGGCGCCAAGGGAAAGCAGTTCAAGATAGGCGCCAAGGGAAAGCAGTTCAAGATAGGCGCCAAGGGAAAGCAGTTCAAGATAGGCGCCAAGGGAAAGCAGTTCAAGATAGGCGCCAAGGGAAAGCAGTTGATAAGGCGCCAAAGGACGCAGTTCAAGATGGCGCCAGCTGAAGCAGTTCAAGATAGGCGCCAAGGGAAGCAGTTCAAGAAGGCGCCAAGGAAAGCAGTTCAATGGTCCGTGGCCACAGCATAGGCCTCTAAAGTCTTACCAAGCTCATCTGGCAGGTCCGCCCGGCAAAGCCATCAGTGCAAGCGCAGTAGGGTGCCAAGCGCACCCTTGGCGACAGGAAGCTGGCGTGAGCGGTCACTACGCGCAGATCGTTGCCAGGCAACGGTTCGGGCACCAGGTGGCACCGGCCGCCATTCAGACAGGGATTGGTCGGACAGTCGGTCAGGAATGCAACCGGCCGGCCGAGTTTCTCGACAGGCCGTCTAATTTTAGTCGTTGCAAAGCGGCCGGACTAATATAGGCGCCAGCACGGGAATCGTACACGGACAGCATCACTAGGAGCGGCTGGTTGCGCGCCACAGGCGGGCTGGTGGCATCGGCGGCGGCATCAGCTGATCGACGCACCCGCAGCTGCTGATCCTGTTGCTGCACGGTGACTATGTACACGTTGTCAACTGGGAGGCCCAGCGTGGATGAAAAATAGTCGACCAGACTGCAAAAGAGTTCCAGATATGCTACTGTTGAGAAGCTGGTAAGTAGTATAGAGCGATTATTGATGGGTGATTTTGAATAGGATTTAGGGTAGTAGTAGGGTGCAGGGCGATTCTTATAGGGTGCAGGGCGATTCTTAGTAGGGTGCAGGGCGATTCTTAGTAGGGTGCAGGGCGATTCTTAGTAGGGTGCAGGGCGATTCTTAGTAGGGTGCAGGGCGATTCTTAGTAGGGTGTAAGGCGATTCTTAGTAGGGTGCAGGGCGATTCTTAGTAGGGTGTAGGGCGATTCTTAGTAGGGTGTAGGGCGATTCTTAGTGGGGTGTCGGGCGATTCTTAGTAGGGTGCAGGGCGATTCTTAGTGGGGTGTTGGGCGATTCTTAGTAGGGTGCAGGGCGATTCTTAGTAGGGTTTAGGGCGAGTCTGGACTGGCTAAATTTCTATAGGGACCAGGTCGCGCCTGAGGGATCAAGAAACGCACCTGGCGTCCAGCCGGTTATAAAAGAATGCGTAGGCGCTCTCGTTGGAGATTCTCAGAACGGCCGCGTTGGCAATCATCTTGTCGGTGATCAGATTGACTCGGACTGAGATGTCCTGCTCCGACTCCAGGCCGTTGTAAGCCGCCCGCACTCTCAGCCGGTAGGTGCCGTGCGGCAAGCTCTCCCGGGTCACGATGGAGCCCTGGCGGGTCAGGCGAAACAAATCATCGTGGGTCAGCAGGGTCAGCTGTACATCTGCCGGCTTGTGGTGCAGCAGCTGGACATTGCCGATATGTACTGTAGGCTGCAGTCGGTAATAGAAATTCGAGGTCATGTTGACCGCTAGAATTTTTGGCGGCACCGAGTCGGCTTTGACAATCCGGATGGAGACGGTGGTGTGGTTGCACCGGATGATGTCGCCGCTGTCGCACACCTGCGGGTGTCAATCGCATTTGATACTTATAGATATCATTTACCTGTGCGATGCTTATGTGACACCTTTATGACTCTCATGTGACACCTTCATGACACTCATGTGACACCTTTATGACACTCATGTGACACCTTTACGATACTCATGTGACACCTTTATGACTCTCATGTGACACCTTCATGACACTCATGTGACACCTTTATGACACTCATGTGACACATCTATGATACTCATGTGACACCGTTATGATACTCATCTGACACCTTCATGACACTCATGTGACACCTTTATGACACTCATGTGACACATCTATGATACTCATGTGACACCTTTATGATACTCAGGTGACACCATTATGATACTCAGGTGACACCGTTATGACACTCATCTAAAACTGCTTAACCTACCTGCACTCTAATCTTCTCCGTGCCGGTGACGTAGCCGCCCCCAGGCTTGGCCCTGACGCGGCCCCGGCTAATGCTGTAGCGCGGACTGCCGTCTAAAATCGACCAGCTGAACGGCGCCCCGTTGGGCGGCGCGTCGCAGTCGGTGACGCCGATCAAATTGCCGTCCGGCGGAAGGAAGCTGCCAGTGTCCTTTAGAAAAATTTTTTTACAAAACTTTAGCAACTACTACTGACAATGGCATTCCATTAGTAGCATGGTAGGCAAATCATGCACCGAGCAAAGAAACAACAACCAGACTAATAACCAACAAAACAAGAAAAAGTAAAAACCTTTAATTGTTTAAGTATTGAAATGTGCATGCACTAATCTACTGGTAGTAAAAAGTTGTGCGTTTTGTCACGGACCTCCGCGATGCATTACTATGGATCAATCTATCATTCAATCAATCAATCAATCAATCAATTAATTAATCAATCAATCAATCAATCAATCAATCAATCAATCAATCAATCAATCAATCAATCAATCAATCAATCAATCAATCAATCAATCAATCAATCAATCAATCAATCAATCAATCAATCAATCAATCAATCAATCAATCAATCAATCAATCAATCAATCAATCAATCAATCAATCAATCAATCTATCTATCTATCTATCTATCTATCTATCTATCTATCTATCTATCTATCTATCTATCTATCTATCTATCTATCTATCTATCTATGTATCTATCTATGTATCTATCTATCTATCTATCTATCTATCTATCTATCTATCTATCTATCTCAGGACAACAATAAATAAATAAAATGTACAAAAGGTGTATAAAATACTGAAAAACTTTAACTTTTGTATTGCCAGTTTGCTGATAAATAAAAATTGAAACGACAGTTCCGATAACACTACAACAAGCAGTGCTTTGGTAAATATATTCCGCATATAAATGCAGAGTGCAAAGGCACGTATGCTTGCTTAGTGAACTTTCATTCCTAGAAATCGCATTCACCATCACAACAAATTCCATAGACATAAAATGTAATACTTTAAGACACAGACAATACCAATTAAAATCCATACAACTTCTGCCAAATTCTTACCATATAGGGCTGCTGACTGACATTGCCTCTGTCATCAATCTAGTTTAGATAGTTGCGATAATAAAGATTCGAATAAGATAGGGTGAAAATCATTTTTCAAAAAGTAAGATAATTTTTTGCGCAACAAACCCATAGGAAACCTGCCAAATGCGCCATTTGAACAAGCCGCATGCATACGCGTACAGTAGCTGGGGTTTAAAATGACGCCAACACAACCTCTCTACTACTAGCTGTGTGTTACAAGTTTTCCTAAACCGGGTTGGGGGTTTCATGAGCAGCAGATAAGAGGCCCAGGAAACCCCGACTGACTATATCGTTTGATAATAATTTTCTTATCTAGAGAGCAGCAGATCCACTAGTGCGTTCTGGCTATTATTATCTATCTGTGCTCTGACTAAACTGCAATTCAAAACTATGCATGGGTTAACGCCTATTACAGATATTTTTAACATGCTTAGTGAACCGTTTTAGATTATCTGTAAAGCCTTAGAGGGGCTAATTAGAGAGGCCGGCAAGGCCCTTTAGAACTGATTTTCAGAGTGGATTATTGGCGATTCTCAGAGTGGATTAGAGGCGATTCTCAGAGCGGATTAGAGGCGATTCTCAGAGCGGATTAGGGGCGATTCTCAGAGTGGATTAGAGGCGATTCTCAGAGTGGATTAGGGGCGATTCTCAGAGTGGATTAGAGGCGATTCTCAGAGTGGATTAGGGGCGATTCTCAGAGTGGATTAGAGGCGATTCTCAGAGTGGATTAGGTGCGATTCTCAGAGTAGATTAGAGGCGATTCTCAGAGCGGATTAGGGGCGATTCTCAGAGCGGATTAGGGGCGATTCTTTGAGCGGATTAGAGCCGATTCTCAGAGCGGATTCTGGCCGATTCTCAGAGTGGATTAGAGGCGATTCTCAGAGTGGATTATATGTGATTCTCAGAGTGGATTAGAGGCGATTCTCAGAGTGGATTAGGGGCGATTCTTAGAGTGGATTAGAGACGATTCTTAGAGTGGGTTAGGGGCGATTCTCAGAGTGGATTAGAGGCGATTCTCAGAGCGGATTATATGCGATTCTCAGAGCGGATTAGAGGCGATTCTCAGAGTGGATTAGAGGCGATTCTCAGAGTGGATTAGAGGCGATTCTCAGAGTGGATTATATGTAATTCTGGGAGTGGATTATATGTGATTCTCAGAGCGGATTAGAGGCGATTCTCAGAGTGGATTATATGTAATTCTGGGAGTGGATTATATGTGATTCTCAGAGCGGATTAGAGGCGATTCTCAGAGCGGATTATATGCGATTCTCAGAGCGGATTAGAGAAGATTCTCAGAGCGGATTATATGCGATTCTCAGAGCGGATTAGAGAAGATTCTCAGAGCGGATTATATACGATTCTCAGAGCGGATTAGAGACGATTCTCAGAGTGGGTTTAGAAAGCAAATTCTTACCTGCAGCACAAACGCGTACTCAGCCCGGTCGAACTGAGGCACGCAGTCGTTCACATCCAGCACAGTGATTTTCACCGTGGTGCTGGCCGAAAATGACGTCGAACCGTGATCCGTGGCCATCACGGTGAGGGTGTACGAGTCCTTCAGCTCCCTGTCCGGGCTGGTGCGAACGACCAGCTGTCCGGAGTTGGTGTCCAAAGCAAACATTCTGTCTGGATCGCCGTCCAGTATTTTATAGGTGAGCCGGCCATTCTCACCAGAGTCCGCATCGTTTGCCAGCACTTTCACGCTCAGCGGGGTGCCAGGCGGTTCGTTCTCTTTCACTGAGACGCGAAATCCGTCCGCAGGAAATTCTGGCGCGTTATCGTTCTCGTCGATCACCTTCACCGTGACAACGGCTGTGGCGCTTAGCGGAGGCTCGCCAAGGTCGTAGGCTTTCACTGTCAGGTAGTACACCTGCTGGCGCTCGTAGTCTAAGGCTGACTTCACTGTCAGGGTGCCTGGATTGGGTAAGGGGTGGGGGCGGCCGGTACTGGATCACTGTGAATTAGTCATTCGGTCATTGGACACTATATGCATTGGTCACTGTGAATTAGTCATTCGGTCATTGGACACTATATGCATTGATCACTGTGAATTAGTCATTCGGTCATTGGACACTATATGCATTGGTCACTGTGAATTAGTCATTCGGTCATTGGACACTATATGCATTGGTCACTGTGAATTAGTCATTCGGTCATTGGACACTATATGCATCGGTCACTGTGAATTAGTCATTCTGTCACTGGACACTATATGCATTGATCACTGTGAATTAGTCATTCGGTCATTGGACACTATATGCATTGGTCACTGTGAATTAGTCATTCTGTCACTGGACACTATATGCATTGATCACTGTGAATTAGTCATTCTGTCACTGGACACTATATGCATTGGTCACTGTGAATTAGTCATTCGGTCATTGGACACTATATGCATTGGTCACTGTGAATCAGTCATTCTGTCACTGGACACTATATGCATTGGTCACTGTAAATCAGTCATTCTGTCACTGGACACTATATGCATCGGTCACTGTGAATTAGTCATTCTGTCACTGGACACTATATGCATTGATCACTGTGAATTAGTCATTCGGTCATTGGACACTATATGCATTGGTCACTGTGAATTAGTCATTCGGTCATTGGACACTATATGCATTGGTCACTGTGAATTAGTCATTCGGTCATTGGACACTATATGCATTGATCACTGTGAATTAGTCATTCGGTCATTGGACACTATATGCATTGGTCACTGTGAATTAGTCATTCGGTCATTGGACACTATATGCATTGGTCACTGTGAATTAGTCATTCGGTCATTGGACACTATATGCATTGGTCACTGTGAATCAGTCATTCGGTCATTGGACACTATATGCATTGGTCACTGTGAATTAGTCATTCGGTCATTGGACACTATATGCATTGGTCACTGTGAATTAGTCATTCGGTCATTGGACACTATATGCATTGGTCACTGTGAATTAGTCATTCTGTCACTGGACACTATATGCATTGGTCACTGTGAATTAGTCATTCGGTCATTGGACACTATATGCATTGATCACTGTGAATTAGTCATTCGGTCATTGGACACTATATGCATTGGTCACTGTGAATTAGTCATTCGGTCATTGGACACTATATGCATTGGTCACTGTGAATTAGTCATTCGGTCATTGGACACTATATGCATTGGTCACTGTGAATCAGTCATTCGGTCATTGGACACTATATGCATTGGTCACTGTGAATTAGTCATTCGGTCATTGGACACTATATGCATTGGTCACTGTGAATTAGTCATTCGGTCATTGGACACTATATGCATTGGTCACTGTGAATTAGTCATTCGGTCATTGGACACTATATGCATTGGTCACTGTGAATTAGTCATTCGGTCATTGGACACTATATGCATTGATCACTGTGAATTAGTCATTCGGTCATTGGACACTATATGCATTGATCACTGTGAATTAGTCATTCGGTCATTGGACACTATATGCATTGGTCACTGTGAATTAGTCATTCGGTCATTGGACACTATATGCATTGATCACTGTGAATTAGTCATTCGGTCATTGGACACTATATGCATTGGTCACTGTGAATTAGTCATTCGGTCATTGGACACTATATGCATTGGTCACTGTGAATTAGTCATTCGGTCATTGGACACTATATGCATTGATCACTGTGAATTAGTCATTCGGTCATTGGACACTATATGCATTGGTCACTGTGAATTAGTCATTCGGTCATTGGACACTATATGCATTGATCACTGTGAATTAGTCATTCGGTCATTGGACACTATATGCATTGGTCACTGTGAATTAGTCATTCGGTCATTGGACACTATATGCATTGGTCACTGTGAATTAGTCATTCGGTCATTGGACACTATATGCATTGGTCACTGTGAATTAGTCATTCTGTCACTGGACACTATATGCATTGGTCACTGTGAATTAGTCATTCGGTCATTGGACACTATATGCATTGGTCACTGTGAATTAGTCATTCGGTCATTGGACACTATATGCATTGGTCACTGTGAATTAGTCATTCGGTCATTGGACACTATATGCATTGGTCACTGTGAATTAGTCATTCGGTCATTGGACACTATATGCATCACTTCAGCTACTAAAGCAGTCATAAGTCATCCCAAATCGTGACTGACAGCTTTTCTACTATGACATCGGGACACAAGCCGTCGGGTCACGCAGAAGTTGATTGTGGGGGGGGGGGCACCGAATGGAAACGCGGTACGCGCGCACTTTTAATAGCTAGCTCAGGCTACGAGATGGCAATGCTGGGAGAGAGAGAGATGGGGCTGCTACGGCTGGCACAGGTGTCGTTCAGGTCACGCCGATCAGAGGCGGCGGGAATTCGCACGGAGAAGAAAACCGACCGATCGAAAAGACGAAAGTTGACGAGAAGAAAAGTTTAGAAAAGCAGCTGCGAACATAAAAAATTCTTAGATCGAAAGGCCTACGCATTGCTGTTTGTCATCAAAACACAGCCCAGGCCAAGGCAGATGAAGGGGGTCGGGATGCTGGGCTTCGCAAAAGAGATGTGTTTGATTCATTGCTTCTGTGGCCTTGAATGTTTAAAATATTTATTTACGCATGTATTATACGTGCGTTCAATCAGTGCGACTTGCGGGAGCGAGGGCGCTTATAATTGGGCAGATTTAAGCTTTGTCACACCAAATCCAGGCTGATGAAACTGCCTCACCCACTCCACTGCCTACTTCTACCACACAGCTACTCCACTGCCTAATTCTACCCCACAGCTACCCCACTGCCTACTTCTACCACACAGCTACTCCACTGCCTACTTCTACCCCACAGCTACCCCACTGCCTACTTCTACCACACAGCTACTCCACTGCCTACTTCTACCCTAAAGCTACTCCACTGCCTACTTCTACCCCACAGCTACTCCACTGCCTACTTCTACCACACAGCTACTCCACTGCCTACTTCTACCCTAAAGCTACTCCACTGCCTACTTCTACCCCACAGCTACTCCACTGCCTACTTCTACCCCACAGCTACTCCACTGCCTACTTCTACCCCACAGCTACCCCACTGCCTACTTCTACCACACAGCTACTCCACTGCCTACTTCTAACCCACAGCTACCCCACTGCCTACTTCTACCACACAGCTACTCCATTGTCTATTTCTACCCCACAGCTACTCCACTGCCTACTTCTAACCCCACAGCTACTCCACTGTCTACTTCCACCCCACAGCTACTCCACTGTCTACTACCCCGGAACTCCAATCATGAGCCAGAACACTGAAGCGCTCACCTTCAGTGGCGGACAAGCTGAAGTAGTTATCGTGATCCATCAGCTGGTATCTAATAACGGCATTGTTCCCATCATCCTTGCTAGTAGCATTCAGCCGAGTGATCTCGTAGCCAACAGGCGTAGACTCGGACAGGCTGAAGTCGAGGCTGCTCCTAACAAATTCTGGCGGGTTGTCGTTCACGTCCATGAGGGTGAGGCTGACAGTCTGGGTGGTGCTGAGCTGCGGCACGCCGGAGTCTGTGGCTATAACAGGTATGCGGTGCACCGGCGTGGTCTCTCTGTCAAGCTTCTGAAAGTCGACGCTGATGATGCCGGATTTCGGGTCGATGCGGAAGTAGGCGGCCTCCGGTACGTTAGGCTGGATTGAGTAGACAATGCGCCGATTCTCGCCTGCAGCGGGTGGGTGGCAACAGGCGGTGAATCATTATGCATTTTTGTGAAATGAAGGCTACAGACCGCTAAGTGGGCATTTTTATATGAACTACAGACAGCTTCTAAGTGGACATTTTTATTACCTACAGACAGCTTCTAAGTGGACATTTTTATTACCTACAGACGGCTTCTAAGTGGACATCTTTATTACCTACAGACGGCTTCTAAGTGGACATTTTTATGACCTACAGACAGCTTCTAAGTAGACATTTTTATGACCTACAGACAACTTTTAAGTGGATATTTTTATAAACGACAGACAGCTTCTAAGTAGACATTTTTATGACCTACAGACAACTTCTAAGTGGATATTTTTATAAACGACAGACAGCTTCTAAGTGGACATTTTTATGAACTACAGACAGCTTCTAAGTGGATATTTTCATGACCTACAGACAGCTTCTAAATGGAGTTTTTGACCTACAGACAGCCTCCCATTGCAAAGCAATGCTCAATTAACGACATAGTAACTTGCAGTTAATGAAATAAGCCAGCACGTACCAGTGAGGGAAACGGAGGGAGGGATATGGATAGATAGGGGCGGAACTGTCTATATAATTCCAAAATGGAGGAAACGGGATCCATGTAGGGAAACGAACTGCTCAATCGAAATCTCAACTGTCCAGCATTGCGTGAGGTTGTGCAGTCATAGATTCCACTCCTAATGAACCACATATCCAATACCATTAGTATAGATGATAGCAATCAATGATAGCTATTAAAATTTTCAACAACAACAATAGCGCTGATTGATTAATTCTAGACCATTCTAAGTCTCGAAAACTTCTCTGAAAGACCTATCTATCTGACAATTCAAGGTATAGTAGTAATATTTTATCTGATTATTTATCCTGGCGATCGATAGATTAACTTCCCGCTGAGAAGATAAAAAGCGGAACCATATAACACATATATTTATGTGTGATAATTATATAGGTAATCCGTGAGTCATGGGCGACAATCAAGCAGAGACAAGGAGGGGAGACGCAGAGCTTCTAAAGCAAAATAACGTTTTGTCAATCAGCGAGGCAGATCGGGGAAGAGGGGATATATGGCACAGATGCCGGCACAGCATTTATAATTAGCCAATCCCAACCCCCCACTCCATAGACAGGTGCAGCGGCTAGCGCAGAGCAAAATTGCTAGTTGGATCAAATTTCACGCTCACCTATCAGCCTTAGCGAGTGTGGCTAAAATCTGCGACTACCAATTAAGTCTGGTCAGCTTATCAAATGCCCGGATTAGTCCGTCAATATTATCAGTAGTAGTATTAGTATTAGTATTATCGACAGTATTTAGTTTGAGGTTAGATTCCCAAAGGATTATCAGAACGCAGCATAAATTGATTCAATTTTTAAAGGCTCAATACTTTTGTTCGGGAAAATATACCCCCTTTCTTTTTTAGACCAGTTTTGCCTATAGCGGAGGCAGATAAGGAAACTTGACTGATCCCCAACGGATTAAGCGCTTGAGTTAAGAGGGGAGAAATTGTCGAGAGGGAGCGCTGGATGAAGGAGCTTTCGGGATGGGGTGGGGTGGGGGGGCACAGTCAGGCAGCTCAACTGGAAGCCCCTAAATGCCGACACTTGACGAACAGAAACATTACGGCATACAATGCAAAATGCCAAACACTACAGGCCGCATATATGTAATCAAATATAATAATAGGATCTATTAGTCAATACTGCTAAGCCTGCGACAATGATGGGGGGGAGCGTCGCCCCGACCAAGGCTCGTTAAGAACGGTCAGTGACCAGTCCAACTCCTTCACAAAGAAAAGGCTCTCTTCTACTGTCTTCCGCTTTCGCGCTGATGGCGAGCGGCGAGGAGGGAGAGAAGAGGCAGCTCCACTATTGCGTCACAATCACAAGATGCCGCTATAAGCTTGGTTGCTCTTATCATCCCCAGCGTTCAACTGTCTCCCAGAGATATCCCTCGAGCCTACTTTTGGTCTCCGTGCAAAGAGCAAAGCTCTCTCTATCGATGTGAACAGCATCATCAGTGATTTTCTTTCGCATCTCGCAATCCTTTCTAAATTCTCCATGGCTTATATTCTGTAGCAGCAGATATCATGATTAAGGAACTCGGCAAGATGAAAGAGGGACACTCCTTCATCTACCGTATATTATACACTACTCCTGTTGTTTGATCAATGAAAGTTACTCATTGAAATCAGATAACTCTAAAAAATGAGATTAAAACTAGACTAAATGCAGATTCTTTCTCTTTCTTCTTCTTTAGTTTGTCACGCAAATCTAGGGGAACAGTCAGCGTTATAAATCGTGAAGAAGGGAATTTCTTTTTAAGACACCATGGGTTTAGCATTTATAAAGAGACGGACCAGGCTTTAAAATGCGCGCCCGATTCCCCGAGGCGAACAATAGATGGGGAACAAAGGAAATCTAAACTCGCTCACAAAGTAGCAAAACTTACGCTTGGAATATTTTTGCCAAACTTTGAAGCAATCGTAATCTTCAAACCAGTAGAGGTAATAACAGGTAGAGGATTGAGAAAAAACACAAAACACAAAGGAGCCTTGAGACCTGGCTATATAATCATCTTATAATAGAGATCTCAGCTGTACTTAAGCTACATAGAAGCAATATAGAATGAAAAAACAAAAGAAACTTATTTCTTCTATTCGACAAGCAATGACAGGTAAGATGCCAGCTTAAAGCTGTGCAATGCTTCTTGCTTCTTCTTTTTTATTTGGCACCGGTTTAATTGAGCGCGCGATGGCCGCTTGCTCTGTATCTGTCTTTGTGTCTACGAATAAGACAGATAGAAAAGAGAGAAGTGGACACAGAGAGAGAGGGTCGACGAGCAAATCAACTTCGGGGGGGGGGTGGTGTGGAGGAAGGGGTGGCCGGCTCCGAGTTGCAAGAGCTGCTGCTGCAATCTCTCTTCGTTGTGCCCTGCTGTATATGTCTAGCGGCCGTGTCTAGCTAGCTACTAGGGCCTACTTTTTTGAAAAAATTACCTCTAAAGTAGGCACGGATTATGCAAACCTCAGCCAATCGCTATTGCCTGTCCAATAGTGGCACTGATTCTGTCTGATGCCTCTCTCCATTCCGATTGTACAAGGGCCCCCCTCCAACTTTCTCCGAATACTCGCGGAGAGGCTTGGGCACGCCAGAAAAATCTACATTCAGTTTTAAAGGCCGGAAGTTGAATTACGTCACATCACTTCGGCCTCATGTAGCCGCATTTTCCACCCCCACCCCGAATCCCTTTAATTGACGATGACTTCTCTGGTGGCTACACACAGAACAGCAGGCCGAATCCAGGAAATTCAGCAGCAGAAGCAGCAAAAAGTCGAAAACACTTGACAATAATTCTCTTTCCCCTCTCTACTTTACCCGATTCGGTCTCGATTATTTCCCTAATGCACCAGGCAGGCTCCATCATGCTAGGGATTATTATAAAAACTATTTTTACCTAGCAGCTAGCTATATCACGTCGAATATGTTCGAAAATACTTGAAAACTAAAAACTGAAAAATAATTCTTCCTACACATTATTGGAGCGTGCTGTTTGGCATCAGAAATAATTGCCGGTCATACAGTCGGCTCGCGCGCTCAGGTTAGTACGCACTTTTAGGCTTCGTGTACTGCCTGCCTGCCCACCTTAGTTGCAATAAACGAAAGCTTCGGAAGCAATGCACTCGGCGGAGGTTAACCCCGGGGGGGGGGGCCTCCTAGCGAGAGATACTTCGTCTTCTTCTATTTGACTGACGCCTTCCCCTGAGGTAAAAGGTGAGAGGCCGGAGGAATGTAGCAAAGAAAAACTGTTGTTGCTAGCGCCCAATGCTTCTTCTTTGCAGGAGAAGATAAACTGCTAGACTAGCCCAGGGTAACACGATTTTGCACCTTCGCAGATAAATCAGGCAATAACCAAAGAAAAGAAACAGATGGCGGTAGATGATTACAAAGGGCAAAGCTGTCATCCCTGTTAAGCCTTCTATTAATCAGCGGATTTGCGCCCAGCCAACAGGATAATATACTTGATTGAGAAATGCAACAGATAATAATTATTATATAACAGTTACACACTTCTGAAGTTGAACAAAAGGGAAATTATATATATATAATCTCAGTTCAAAGATAACAAAAATGAGGAAGCTGACCAAGAATATAGATGATGATGAAGATGATCGAAGGGGTAAGAGCTTTGAGAGAACGACAGACAGAAGGAATTGAAAGTGATTTCTTTTTAGTGGCATGAATGATACAGACCGAGAGACGAGCGGGCAGGCAGACACACAGACAGAAAAGATGGACGCGTGCTCAGCATGAGATGTCGTTGGCAAAGAGAAAAAAATCAATGGGCGATCAGGTGAGAGAGAGCAGGCAAACTTTTCTACTCAACTCCTTCTCCACCTTCTTTCCCCCAATTTAGGGGCCTCCGCCTTAGGCCCAACCCTAGCAGCCGGCGGGAGAGAATTACGTAAGCCGCTGTCCATCGTCATCAGCGGGGAGATCTCACTGCGTGTGTATAACCATCCCAAATCCCAAAATTGAAATCCCAAACCAACAGTGTTGAGATTTGGCAACTGACAACTAATGAAAGTTGTCTCTGTATGTATGTATATCTGTAGCTCTGAGACATTGCTAGATGGTTTAGTCGCTATATTTAGAACAACAGGTAAGCAGTTATAAAATGCTTGAAGTAAGATTGAAACTGAAAAAGGGATTGAGACAGAGGGATCTATAGATCCCGTGGCGCAAAAACTGGGGATCAAGAACAGGTAGCCGGTCTAATAGCAGGCTACTAAGGAACCAAGAAGTCGATAACTTCGGCCCCTCGCGCCAGCAAAAAATTCAATACCCGCGCCAGTGCCCGGGCACAGAAGCCACAACTAATTGGATGTCGTACGTGGATGCGTATTAATTTTTATATAAAAAACAACCGCGCCGCCAATCTTCTTAATACGCATACATGCATATATATGCATATGGAAGCTTCTAACCAACAGATTAGCGATAGAACGACGGCATTATATACCAGAGGGGATCTACTAATAAGTTTTGTTACGATATTCGGCCCCGTAAGAATGTCCAAGCAATCAGCGAGCGGGTAAAGCGGATTATATCGCAGGGGCTGGAGGTCCTAAAGCACCGGCTTTGACAGCTAGCTCTTTAACGATGCAATACCGCGGAAAGGGTTTTTTAAGGCTGAGCCCTGTAATTAATTGGTCTGGCAAAGCTGGTAGGATTACAGAGACCAACTGAGACGCGTGCCAAAAGTAGCAGCAAGTGCATATGTCCCTAAACATTTCGCTACTAGTGTCGGTAAACATGTCGCTATTAGTGTCGGTAAATACGTCGCTACTAGTGTCGGTAAACATTTCGCTTTTGTGTCGGTAAACACGTCGCTATTAGTGTCGGTAAACACGTCGCTATTAGTGTCGGTAAACACGTCGCTACTAGTGTCGGTAAACATTTCGCTACAAGTGTCCCTAAACATGTCGCTATTAGTGTCGGTAAACATTTCGCTTTTGTGTCGGTAAACACGTTGCTATTAGTGTCGGTAAACACGTCGCTATTAGTGTCGGTAAACATTTCGCTACTAGTGTCCCTAAACATGTCGCTATTAGTGTCGGTAAACATTTCGCTACTAGTCTCCCTAAACATGTCGCTATTAGTGTCGGTAAACATGTCGCTACTAGTGTCGGTAAACATGTCGCTACTAGTGTCGGTAAACATGTCGCTATTAGTGTCGGTAAACATATCGCTACTAGTGTCCCTAACTAGTGTCGGTAAACATGTCGCTATTAGTGTCGGTAAACATTTCGCTACTAGTGTCGGTAAACATGTCGCTACTAGTGTCGCTAAACATGTCGCTACTAGTGTCGGTAAACATATCGCTACTAGTGTCCCTAAACATGTCGCTATTAGTGTCGGTAAACATGTCGCTACTAGTGTCGGTAAACATTTTGCTACTAGTGTCCCTAGAAGACACGCTACTAGTGTCGGTAAACATGTCGCTACTAGTGTCGGTAAACATGTCGCTTTTGTGTCGGTAAACACGTCGCTATTAGTGTCGGTAAACATTTCGCTACTAGTGTCGGTAAACATATCGCTACTAGTGTCCCTAAACATGTCGCTATTAGTGTCGGTAAACATGTCGCTACTAGTGTCGGTAAACATTTTGCTACTAGTGTCCCTAGAAGACACGCTACTAGTGTCGGTAAACATGTCGCTACTAGTGTCGGTAAACATGTCGCTTTTGTGTCGGTAAACACGTCGCTATTAGTGTCGGTAAACATTTCGCTACTAGTGTCCCTAAACATGTCGCTATTAGTGTCGGTAAACATGTCGCTACTAGTGTCCCTAAACATGTCGCTATTAGTGTCGGTAAACATGTCGCTACTAGTGTCGGTAAACACGTCGCTACTAGTGTCGGTAAATATTTCGCTACTAGTGTCCCTAAACATGTCGCTATTAGTGTCGGTAAACATTTCGCTACTAGTGTCCCTAAACATGTCGCTATTAGTGTCGGTAAACATGTCGCTACTAGTGTCGGTAAACATGTCGCTATTACTGTTGGTAAATTGTCGCTTCTAGTATCAGTATATAAATATTTCGCTACTAGTTCACTTCTTGTACTTTGCTGAGAAAACTAACGTCGCTTACAATAATTTTGCTTACGATTCATTGTTTAACACAAAAAATGCGTTTTCTTTGGCACTTGGGGATGAAAAAAATCTGGCGAACAAAACCTTGACTGACTTTAATACTCTCACGGTTAGAATTTCTAACAAAACGATATCGGATCTCACACTAGGGCTCATCTTTCCTTAGGAATTTGAGTAGTGCTGCAAACACTGGCAGGACAGCGGGGGCACTGAGCAGGCACAATTAAGTGTATTTGAGCAGAAGAGCTGAGCAATCACCAAAGCAACAAAGTCAATGACTTGACAAGATCAACTACTTATTCAGACTTGAGATGTGCAGAGAAAACTGTTTTATTGATTACGTAAGAACTTTGCGGGTCATGAAATGAGCCGAGTTCTCAAGGCTGAGACTAATACTGCGATTCTCAAACACATACATAATACACACACAATACCCGCCTTAGTGATTAAATTCTCAGCTTGAAGTGGCGCTCGCTGCCCCATCACCCGAACTCAGAGAGACAAACTTGAGAGAATGACTTCTACCCCCTCCCCGCCTCATCAGAGAGACTGTGTATACAACAGGCCAAAATCTAAACGCTCTGGCCATCATCTTCTCAGTCTTTGCAGACTCCCGCACTAGCTGTGGCTACACAATGCAAGCACAAACACACACAAAGATAGGATGGGAAAGTGAATCTCCAGGCTAATGCAGGACCCGGGGCTCAGCGCGAGATAGATACAGCCAGGTCAAACCGAAACAGCAGTCTGGGATGCTACACATACATGAATATACGTATATACGGCTTACAGAGGAAAAGTATCAAATTTAGTGCACAGAAATCTATTCCATTCTCTCTATTTAGCTGTGTGTATAAATTAAGATTGCGTTACAATCTGCGCAATTAGAGAGAATAATATATATATATATATAAGCAACTAATGCTACTACTTAAAGTTGTGCAGATTCAAATTGCAAAACTGAATCCTATGCTAATGCAATGTTGTGTATAATATAAATACGTATTTAGTGAGAGAGAGAGAGAGAGAGAGAGAGAGAAGACACGGACAAGCAGACTGCATGCACTTGTGCGTGTAAGCTAAACCGCTTATAGTAGTTACTCTTGGCTAATGCATGCAAACTTTTATTTACTTTTTGTTTCTTTCCTTTTCATGAATACGAGTACGAGCTAAATATACACTAGGGCAGGAGTCCGGCCCTTGGGTCCCTTGAAACTTCACAATAGCAATCCGGCCCGCTCGAGGCTTGTTTGTCTCTTCTCAGCTCTACTCTCTCTTCTCTCTTTCCTTTCTACCCTCTCCTCTTATTTCGCATCTCTTTTCTCTTATCTCTTCTTCCACTATTCCCCATCCTCTCTACTCTCATCTGGCCCGCAGCTGTGAGCTGGATTATTTATCTGACCTTTGAGCCAAAAGGTTTGCCGCCGACACTTGCGCAAAGGTATTCTTACTCTATTACTTAAGTTATAACAGTCAGCTGACCCCTGAGCACGAAATTGCTCACACAGGGTGTACAACGGCAATGACTAAAGCCCCAAATAACGGAATCGAACCAGGGGTCCGTGGCGCTAGGGAGTTCATAAATTCTTTATACGCATACTAGTGCTGCCTAGTGGCTAAAGGTGGAATGCTAGCTCGAGTGACAAGGAAGCTTAGCAGAGGTGCAAATGAAATGATCTGCTTTCTACCTTTTCACACCGACGGGATGGGGGAGGTGGGGGAGATAGCTCGGTAGATCGAGGTAATTAATGGCATCAGGCGGGTTTATAGATAAACTGAGACTAGCCGGGAGGGCCAGCTGCAGGCTGTAAATCAGGCGCTGTTCGATATACAGAGCGGAGGCAACTCGGCACAGACAGGCGGACAAGATCGGGCACAATATTGCGAAAGTGTTACATAATTTGATTGAAGAGCGCGTGAGACAAAAGCATACAAGCTCCTGTCTCTTTCTCTCTCTTTCTGTGCAGAGGACAAACATAGATAAGAATTTTTTTGATGCAACACAAGCAAATGAACTTTGGGGACAGTGAAGTAAGAAGCGCGCGCTAATTCTCGGGGTCACGCGAATAAATAAATGCTGAAAATAGACAAGATATGCTACTTATAGTATAGTTTATCAACTCAACTAAGTCCGGCTAGATTTAAAAACACAACCAAGGCTTTTACATAGGTAAAAGGCGGGAGTAACTATGCTTCTACTTTAAGAGCTGAAAGCTTCGTCATCTAATTATTTTTAGTTGTTGCTAAGTTCTTAGGGTCATGTGAATGATTAATTAAACTCGGCATTACTTGGTTTTATAAGTAAAAGCTGGGAGGAAATATGACTGTCTTTACATAGCCTAATGCCTCGTCATCTAATTAGTCGGTAAAAGTACGAGTATATTTTGTAATGTTTTATGTAAATTTTTACTAGTCAGTTGTAAAATAGAATCATAGTTTTTGTAAGTAGAGCTTAACACTACCATGGATAAGGTGCTTAAGGTATATTATTTTATATAAATTTGTAAAGATTTTTACAGGGTAAAAAGAAAGAGTAACTATATCTCTGTTTTTACACCTTAATGCCTCGTCATCTAATTAGCAAAACAACTCCTACCTGTGTCGCAGTCCTCTGCGTGCACTTTGCCAATAACGCTGCCCTGAGGAATATCCTCCGGCACTGGAGGTAAACTTCTAGCGGTGAATTCTGGCTCGCAATCGTTCTCGTCTAGTACCTGGATCTCCAGGGTTGACGAGCAATTGAATTTGCCGTCGCTGGCTAGCACGGTGACGCTGTGCCAGTCGGCCGTCTCCCGGTCCAGCTTGGCCGCCAGGATCACCAGGCCGGAGTGCCGGTCCACGGAGAACAGGCCAGCAGCCTCGGCGCTGTTATTGCCCGAATAGACTATGAAATATTCCAGCAGACCCAGGCCTTTCTCCTGGGTGTCAGCGTCCGTGGCAACCACCGTAGAAACCTGGATTTAGGAATTTTTTATTCCAAAATAAGTAACTACTTTACAGATATATTGTTCAAGCTACGCTACTGATAGTAAAGTCTAATGAGGTGTTTGCGCGCTTAACCTCCAGAACGAAATAATTACTGAGATAAGTAAGGTCAAAGTGTGTTTCACAAGGCGAAGCACTAATCCGTAGCCTTCTATACAGACTATTAGGGTAGTTCGAGCGTCAGTGAGTTTGCAGATGGGTCAGTTAGTTTGCAGAGGGGTCAGTTAGTGTGCAGATGAGTCAGTTAGTTTGCAGATGGGTCAGTTAGTTTGCAGATGGGTCAGTTAGTTTGCAGATGGGTCAGTTAGTTTGCAGATGGGTCAGTTAGTTTGCAGATGGGTCAGTTAGCTTGCAAAGGGGTCAGTCAGTTTGCAAAGGGGTCAGTCAGTTTGCAAAGGGGTCAGTCAGTTTACAAAGGGGTCAGTTAGTTTGCAGAGGGGTCAGTTAGTTTGCAGATGGGTCAGTCAGCTTGCAGATGGGGTCAGTCAGTTTGCAAAGGGGTCAGTCAGTTTACAAAGGGGTCAGTCAGTTTGCAGATGGGTCAGTCAGTTTGCAGATGGGTCAGTTAGTTTGCAAAGGGGTCAGTTAGTTTGCAGATGGGCCAGTCAGTTTGCAGATGGGTCAGTTAGTTTGCAGATGGGTCAGTTAGTTTGCAGATGGGTCAGTTAGTTTGCAGATGGGTCAGTTAGCTTGCAAAGGGGTCAGTCAGTTTGCAAAGGGGTCAGTCAGTTTGCAAAGGGGTCAGTCAGTTTACAAAGGGGTCAGTTAGTTTGCAGAGGGGTCAGTTAGTTTGCAGATGGGTCAGTCAGCTTGCAAAGGGGTCAGTCAGTTTACAAAGGGGTCAGTCAGTTTGCAGATGGGGTCAGTCAGTTTGCAGATGGGTCAGTTAGTTTGCAAAGGGGTCAGTCAGTTTACAAAGGGGTCAGTCAGTTTGCAGAGGGGCCAGACGTCATCCATTTTGCAGATGGGTCAGTCAGTTTTTAAAGGGGTTGACAAGCTGCCAATTACCCTAATACAAACAGATACAGTATAAATGCCAGCTATACTCAGAGTAGCAAGCTGTCCCAAGCCCGGCACGTACCGCATAACCAACGGCCAGTCCCTCGGACAGCTTCAGCCTCTGCAGCGGCTGTCTACACACTGGCACATTGTCATTGACATCGCGTACGAGGACACGCTGTCGCCAGGCCCGCTCAGTGGTGAACACCCCGTCAGTGGCCAGAATGTCGAATTCGTAGGCGTCCTGGCGCTCCCGATCCAGCTGGCCGCTCAGCATCAGCCGGCCGTCCTCGGTCAGGTCGAATTCCGCCGGCGGCCGGCTGGCAAAGTAGAACCGGACAGGCGGCCGGTCCGTGTCGTCCCGGTCGCGAATGCTCAGACGGGCCACCTCAGTATCAACCGGAGCATCCTCGGACAGCATGGTACTGTCGGAGGCATCCTCTGTCGGCCAAGTCAACGGCTCGTCATTTACATCGACTAGCGAGATGACGAGCCTGGCCTCGCCAGTCATGCCGCTGGAGTCGGTGGCCAGCAGCCGATAGGCTCGAGGCGTCGCCAGCGGCGAGTCCCGATCGAGCGGCGCGGCCACGGTCACCAGACCGGACTGCTGGCCGATGCGGAGCGGCGACGCACTGCCGGAATCGTTGCCGCCGCCGCCGCCGCCGCTAGCCGGCAGCAGCTGGTAGGTGAGCGGGAAATCTCCGTCAGGATCAACAGCCCGAGCCTGCAGCAGAGTGGAGCCAACTGGCGCCGCCTCCGACACCTCCAGATTGTACTCAGCTGTCTCGAACGTCGGCGGCATGTCCGGCTGGTTGAGAATGTCCAGGCGGAATACCCGGAAAGTCGGCAGAGTTGGCCGAGTGCCGGCAGACCTGGCCGACAGGGCGAACCGGATAGCGGACTCGCGCTCGCGATCGTAGGGCCGGCTTGAAACAACCGTGAGATTGTCGCCCGCAATTAGCAATCGAACGTCGGACTCGCCGAACGCTAAGCTGGCCTGATAAGCCGACGTGAAGCTGCCGTTAATCTGGGCCCGGCAGGAGACTAGTCGGGTGCCGACTGGCGAGTTCTCAGACAGTCGAAGGTCGTCGCTGGCCGAGGCCATGCCGGAGCAAACCAGGCGAAACTCCGGCAGCGGGCCGGGCGCGAATCGGACGGCGAGGTCGAGGCGAGTCTGGTGATAGGGCGGCTCCCAGTCTCTGGCTGACACGGTCAACTGGTGTAGGCGGAGATCGGCCCGGTCAACCGCCATTGATGCAGTGTAGCTTGCGAATGAGCGCTTCAGTGTAACCAGGCCGCTTGTGGTGTTCACCTGCATTGGTTAATTAGTGGCATGATTTAGGCATGCGCTGTCACTGGGAAAGAGGGTGGAAAGCTAAACAATAGGTCCCTCAATTTCGAGGGGGAAACTTTGAACTATGGTAGGCCAATTCTAGGGCCAAACTATGGCAGCTAGGCCAGTTCTAGAGCCAAACTATGGCAGCTAGGCCAGTTCTAGGCCAAACTATGGCAGCTAGGCCAGTTCTAGGGCCAAACTATGGCAGCTAGGCCAATTCTAGGGCCAAAATATGGCAGCTAGGCCAATTCTAGGGCCAAAATATGGCAGCTAGGCCAATTCTAGGGCCAAACTAGACCTAACCCGAAATCTAGGACCAAACTGAGGCAAAAAGACTCACTGCAAACAAAGGACTCTCATTGAGCAGCCGATAGTTATCTATAGGCCGATTCGGATCGTCCAGATCCGTAGCCCGAAGCCGAAAAGCCACGGTACCGACTGGCGCATCCTCGGCCAGCACAATTTCGGTCGGCTGTGGGTCAAACACTGGCGGATTATCGTTCTCGTTGAGCACGGAGATTACCACCGAACAGGTGGCGTGCAGGCCGCCGGAGCCGCTGGCTAGCACAGCAAAGTCCAGGGTTCGAATCGGGTCGGGGCCTTCCCGATCTAGCGAGACCCGGGTGCTGATCCGGCCGGTGCGACGGTCGATGTCGAGCAGGCGATTGATTTTGTCGCTGAACGACTGATAGACGAGCTCGGCGCCGCCGATTGTTCTCACCTGGGCCTTCGGGAGGTATAATTAAGCGATTTTGTATTACCGGCAGTGACACCCCAATCCTATCAGTGCCAACCCCAATCCTTATCAGTGCCAACCCAATCCTATCAGTGCCAACCCCAATCCTTATCAGTGCCAACCCAATCCTTATCAGTGCCAACCCAATCCTTATCAGTGCCAACCCAATCTTTATCAGTGCCAGCCCAATCCTTATCAGTGCCAACCCAATCCTTATCAGTGCCAACCCAATCCTTATCAGTGCCAACCCAATCCTTATCAGTGCCAACCCAATCCTTATCAGTGCCAACCCAATCCTTATCAGTGCCAACCCCAATCCTTATCAGTGCCAACCCCCACTTACCTGATCCAAGAAACTACCGGGCAGGCTGTTCTCCAACACTTTAGCGTGGAATAGCGGCTCAGCGCACCTGGGCGGACCGGCTGGCCCAGGCAGCAGGTTGACAAGAACAATGGCCCGGTCCGAGTGCACTGAGTCAGTTACCAGCACGGCGAGGCGGAACGTCCTGCCCAGACTGGTCTGAATCGGCTGATACCGAATAGTGCCGTACTCCGGATCGATTCGGAACTGATAAGCGTCAAAGCTAGACTCAAGCGAATATGTCAACTCGGACGACTCGTCGGGGTCAACCGCCGTCACCTTGGCAACAAAGGTGCCCGGACGCGACTGTTCAGCAATGGACACGTTGTAGGTTTGCAAGCGAAACTTCGGCGAGCAGTCGTTGTAATCGGCTACTCGAATAGTAACTGGCACGCGAGCCGACTGCGACGGCGAGCCTCGGTCGGCGGCGACAATCCAGAACTGGTGCTGCCGCTTGGTCTCGTAATCCAGCCGGAGGCTCAGGCGCAGCTGGCCGCTGGTCGGATCTACGGAGAAGCTGGCGCCGTCCGAGCTGCCATCGGCGAGCTCCTTGATGGAGTAGGTGACCTCGCCGCCAGCGCCGGAGTCGCGGTCCGTGGCCGACGCGGTGAGCAGCACTTTGCGCTGCGGATCCTCGTGCTCGGAGACGGTCACGTCGAAGGAGGAGGCCGTGAACTCCGGTCGCTCGTCGTTGACGTCCTAGGAAGAGGCGGGCGAGGGGAAGGTGCGAATATAAGGATTAGGTACAAACCCCATCAATCGATACCAAAATTATCTCTCACAATTAGATGGAAAAATATCCCGAATTATAAGAAGATACAGAAAACATCCCAGAAATGGATACAAAAAATACCCCAGTAATAAATACAGAAAATACCCCAGTAATGGATACAGAAAGTGCCCCAGTAATAAATACAGAAAATACCCCAGTAATAAATACAGAAAATACCCCAGAAATGGATACAAAAAATACCCCAGTAATGAATACAGAAAATACCCCAGTAATGAATACAGAAAATACCCCAGTAATGGATACAGAAAATACCCCAGTAATGAATACAGAAAATACCCCAGTAATGGATACAGAAAATACCCCAGTAATGGATACAGAAAATACCCCAGTAATGGATACAGAAAATACTCCAGTAATAGATACAGAAAATACCCCAGTAATGGATACAGAAAATACCCCAGTAATAAATACAGAAAATACCCCAGTAATGGATACAGAAAATACCCCAGTAATGAATACAGAAAATACCCCAGTAATGAATACAGGAAATACCCCCGTATTAGATGCAGACAATACCTCAGTAATAGATACATAAAATACCCAAGTAATAGATACAGAAAATACCCTAGTAATACATAAAGAAAATACCCCAAAAATAGATACCCAAACGCCCGGACAAAACTCACAGTAACATTAATAACGAGCTGCATATCAGTGAAGGTTTTCAAGCTGGGCTCAGTGACTCGCACAGTCAGCTGATAGTGCGGAATGGTCTCGTAGTCCAGCTTGTCCGTTGTCTTGACAACGCCTGTAAATGATAGAAAAAAGTGGGGAGATTGCCGAACCTTAACAAAAAAGAATTAAACTAATTCAAATTTAAAAAGTAAACAGCAAGTAGAAGCAATCATGTTTTAGAAATATTGGAAATAATCAGAAAAAAGTGTTGAACTACTAATACAAAAAGTAGTGCAATTTATCGTAACTGCGCGTATTTTGCTGGCATGTAACCGAGTACCTGTAGAATAAAGAGTATATAAAATTTAGCCAAAAAACTGCATTACATCACACAAGTTACGTAACGTAAATTTAGGGTTAAATTTTTTTCCAAAAAATTGAAGCTTTTTCCGCTATACCTCTACTTTCAGTAGTAGCTGTAGGTAAAAAACGAAATAAAATAATTATCGTTAGCAATCAAGCTTAAGTATGTATTTTATTAGCTATTATTTAAATAGCTATTCGTTGCTACTGATGAGACAGAGAAAGCTCTGGGGACACGGCATGGCTTCTCAGTCTCTAATCTAAGGAGGGGGAGACATTCCACACTGGAATGGCGGCTCACTGGAGAATAAAAAACACAAATCGATAAATAATAATCAGACCGCGCGCTGAACGGCGCAGACCGACTTTCACCTCGCCTGACCGGACCTGACTTCCCCTTCCTCCTCTCGCCCCCATTCACTTCACTTGCCTCAACATCTCAATTTATTTACTAGGGAGCTAAGGCAGGGGCATCCTCAGTTTTGCGTGGGCACCTTGACTTTGAATTTGGCTTGTCCTCAAGCTACCCCCAGCACCCAGCCACTCCTATAGAGAGCCCTGCTAGGCCGACGGTCAAAGACTCAGGGAGATGCTGACAGCATGCAAACGATTGCTCACTTGATTGAAGGGCTGCCCTAAAGGAAGTGCGGCAGAGTGAAGTCTGCTTGCTGTGTGCCGGCAAACACAGATTTGCATCGGTGGGGGGTCCTCATTCGGGCTGAATAATAAAAATAATAATAGATCTCTATAAGGCCGTGTACGAGAAGGGGAAGGAGCCAGAGCAGTTTGAGCATCCTGCACTGCTTTAATAAATAAATATTATATTATCTCTTTCTAAACTTAATAAATCGCATAAGAATGCCTGACTTCATATTGGGATCTCGCCCGAGCCAAAAGGGATAAAGTGGGACTTTGCTGCGAAGCTCTATGAAGCTTCCAGACTGCAGCAGAGGGTCTTAGGTCTTAGTCACTCAGGCAGCGGAGTGACTAAATGACTGAGACGCTGCCAACCCTCTGCCAACCCCACAGGGCCGCGTGCATGCATTGAAGCTGGAGAATTAGAATTGAATGGAGAGGCAAGACGGGGACCCCTCCTCATCCAAATAAGATATTGCATGTTGCGCAATGCCCGATAATTCCTCAATCCACTTCTAGCGAGAATTCGGTTCAACCTACCCACCGACACAGCCTCTGCTTCTACCAGTTGGGAGGAGAGGCAAGAGAATGGAGAGCCGCTACTAACAAGCGTCAGTTGCTGGCTCCCCTCTTTCTATGCATGGGTTTTTTAAGTTTCCAGTTACTTTTAGCTTTCTGTATTGAAGCCTATTTTAAAGAGGCCAGGATGTGTTGGGATCATTTTACCTGCGCAAGAATCGAACAGACCTAACTATACCCCCACTCGGCAGCAGTTCAGTAGTGAAGTCGGGCAACTTCTCTGCTACTAGTAGGACTGAATCATAAACACGCGCGCGCGCACACAAGTAGTGGGGCAAAAACAGCAATTCCGTTCATTCTCTTGTGTGTGTTATACAGGACCTCGAGAAGTTAAACACAGACAAATTTGCTGAATAAGACGTGAAGTCGATCGTAGCGTCACGTACGCGCAAACAGAAGCGTTATACATGTGTACGGTGCCATAGCAACCAGATGAGAGGGCTTGGAAAGGCCTTGCAGGTTTGGACTATTTAAGAATTTATAAGAGATCTCTAATCCTAGAGACTAAAATAATCTCTGCGCGAAGTGAAGCGTAATTCCTTTTAGGGGCGTACCCTAAAGGGGGGCACGAAGGTCAATGCAACCACTCCTAGACCGAGTTGAGTCTCCTCAGATCGATCAGAGAGGAGGTCAACCTCCTCAGACTGATCTGACCACCCTAGGACCGATTCGACCCCCCACCGCAAACAGATAGATTTGACCCTTGTAGGACCGATTCGACCCCCATCCCACTCAGATCGATTTGACCCTTGTAGGACCGATTCGACCCCCATCCCACCCAGATCGATTTGACCCCCTCCCCCCCCCCTAGGACCGATTCGACCCCCATCCCACTCAGATCGATTTGACCCCCTCCCCCCTAGGACCGATTCGACCCCCCATCCCACTCAGATCGATTTGACCCCCTCCCCCCTAGGACCGATTCGACCCCCCATCCCACTCAGATCGATTTGACCCCTCCCCCCTAGGACCGATTCGACCCCCATCCCACTCAGATCGATTTGACCCCCCCCCCAGATCGACTAACGACTAACGTGACCCCTTAAGACTATGTGACCCCTTCAGACTGAAGTGACCACAATGTAACCACCATTTGACCTCTATAGAGAGGCTATCCTGGCTAACTTTACTACTGTACCATATCCGACTTGACTTTTCCGCCGATATGTAGCGTAAATAACTTTCCATCAAGAATATTCATTCTGTTTTCTTAGAAAAAACCAACAGTCAATTTCGTGAAGAATTTGTTCAAACCGGGCGCTCGGACTTCTGACCCAAGCGCGTTCGCATTAATCTCCTGTCACGTCAAGTCATACTGTTCGACCAAGGAATAAAAAAGCAGAAAAACAAGCCGCCAGCGCCAAGGCTCCCCCCTCCCTCTCTACTCCCAGCTAAAAGCACCCGTCAATCCAGCGCAACGAGCGCGAACGCTACGGCATGGCGATTAACAGCGTGGGCCGTTAAAAAATAGATAGAAGAAGACCAAAAATGTGCCACCCGCCCGCCAGTGAGCGAAAGCAGAGACACAGGCAGGCGAGGCCAGCCCCGACAGATTAGAAAAAGGCATTAGGAATCGGAATGAGGGGCTAGCGTGGCACCGTAAGGGTGCTTGACCTGCTGACCCCAGCAAAGAATCAGCAGACGATTCCAGCTAGTGAGAGCTGGCGAAAGCTAAGAGAGAAAAAAGGACAGCACAGATTCCATATGCCTGTCAAAAAAGTAAGGAAGCAAAGAGAGGAGGGTAGAGCATGCCTGACAAGAGAGCTTTTTTGTTTCTGCGTGTTGAGACCCACTTCAGCCGCCTATGCGAGAACAGAATAGAAAATCAAATTTGACATTTATTATTTGCTCGCGTTTGATTGCTAATTGATCAGCTCTGACACGGTGCGCTCGGGATGCGGCAGACATGGAGAGACAAGAGACAGAAATGACAAGGCTGGATGATAGAAGAGACGGTTGGTGGAGAGCGGAGGATGGAGTGTCGGCTTTCAGGCGACACTCCTCTCCAGCCACTCTCTCGGCGAACCCCCTCCCCCGCCACCTAAGATCGGATCCTTCATTCATTCCCGTCCCCCTGCCTCAGTGCCTCAATGCGATATTGAAGGGTTGCCCAGCGCAGTACAGTCAGCCAAGTCTGTATAGGCGGCAGTGGATTGCGTAATTCCTGCAGCCGCAGAGACGGAGCCGGGAGAGAAGAGGAGGGAGTGTGGGACTCCGCAGACCCAGCAAGTTTGGGATGGACCCTAGAATTAGTCACTCAAAAAGACATAATGACACACGGGCCAGTGCGTACACCAAAACAGTGAGCGGCTTTAAAAAGAGGGTCTCCCTGGCTATAGAAAGAAATGGCGATTGATTTTTTTGTCACCAAAAACCTCATTCAGTTCTTTATATATTGAAGCTTTTCAGAGTGTGAATCACTGCCCTAACTATTGGATTAGCTAAGTTGAATAGCGACTGGCCTTCTAACGACAAACTCGAAGACTTGGTACAGTTTAATCTCTGTAAGCCTGCTCCCTGACACGAGCTTAGGCATTTAGAGTTAGCTCAAAAATCGCTTAATCAGTTGCATTATTAATTATGGCCAGAAATAAGTCACGGTTTGAGTCCGCGTTGCGTAACACCCAAAAATATGTTGTCACAAATTAATTCGCAAGAACTGGATTAGAATAATGAAGGATAACGAGTGGCGACGATAGCAGTGATGATGTAATAACAATGACGGCTTGTGCTAGATGGATAAGACCGGTAAATAGCGGTACACTGGGGTACAGTACGTGCTCATTGAAGAAAATTAGTTTCTGCTTGTTTGTTTGCTAAGCCAAAAATATACCTTCGTCAGGCAGGTACACATATTGCCTGATTTAAATAGATAGAAATATCAATAGATAGATGGAGAGATGGATAAATAGATTAGAGTAGATTAGACTAGATTAGATAGATAGATAATTAGATAGATAGATAGATAGATAGATAGATAGATAGATAGATAGATAGATAGATAGATAGATAGATAGATAGATAGATAGATAGATAGGTAGATAGATAGATAGATAGATAGATAGATAGATAGATAGATAGATAGATAGATAGATAAGAGACGCAGAATCGATAAACAGGTCAGAGAAAGAGTGACAGCTCCAGCCAGCATTGCGTGACTTGCATCCCAAGCTGCATCATGCCAGTCCAGCATCCCGCAGTCTTCATCGCCGCAGCTGCTCCAATCGTATTACTTAAAGGCAAACAGACGCGTGAGCCGCAAGCAGGCATGCCATAAACGCATCGCAGCCAGACATCGGGCCAGCTACTTCAATTCGATGAAGAACATCGCCTCATTACAGGCCTCGTCAACTCCCTCTATATCTGTCCCGCTCTCGCTCTCCCCCCTTCATCTCTATGCGCATGTGTCAGCATTATTCTACTGCGGAGACCGCAAGCTTACACCCCATCGGCCAGTCTGATAAGAAGGACATGGAAAGAGTCGAATCGAGTAGAATTGAAGCCATGAAGCAGATGGACCATTCTCTCCTCCTAGCTTAAATAATGCAGCGAACCGGACTTGAATTGAACGACCCCAACCTTCCAAAGCCCCTATTTTGCACAGAGAATTCCAATTCAAGTCCTTCTTTTTAGATTTCTCTACAGCAGATGAATGTAATTAGACGAATAGGATTAAGAAAATACATATGCACACACACACACACACACACACACACACACACACACACACACACACACACACACACACACACACACACAAACAAGTGACGGATAAGCTGTCCTGTCATTAAAAGACGAATGTTATTCACTATAATAATTACATACATGCATAAACACGAACTGAAATGGGAATAACTATAGGAAATAGATTATGATAAGCCATGTGCCCATCAGCTCAAACAGGGTAGGGGGGGGGGGGGGGGTAAGGTGCCCCCTGCAGAGACGGGGTCGAAGAGGAGAGCTCTGTCCGGTGTCGCGTTACAACCCAAGCCGATGAAGGATCGGGCTGAAGGGGGGGAGAAGCCCCAGATGCTGGATGAATCGCGACAGACAGTAGCGCCTTACTCTGATTCTCTAAAAAAGTAGGAAGGTAGGAAGGAAGCCCATAGCAGAGTGGAATACTTTCGTCATAGCTTAGAAATTGTTACACTGCTTATGAAGTCAGAGTTTTCAATAATGCTACAATTTGTCGGGATCCTTGTGCAGGTAAATACTCTCTACTTACTATAGGTAGGCCGCCTGCTTTCTTGCTTGAATATTTACTGAAGGCATCTCGTTCATCAGTTTGGCACTGATGATTAAAACTGCAGCTAAACACTTTTCACTGCATTTTTCTTCGAGCAGCTGAATACAAGCATGAATGAGGACATCAGAGATTAGACAGAGATAAAAGAGATATCAGAGATTAGACAGAGATGAGAGAAGAGATAGCAGAGATTAGACAGAGATGAGAGAAGAGATAGCAGAGATTAGACAGAGATGAAAGAATGGAAAGCAGAGATTAGACAGAGAGGAGAGGAGAGATAGCAGAGATAAGACAGAGATGAGAGGAGAGATAGCAGAGATTAGACAGAGATGAGAGGAGAGATAGCAGAGATTAGACAGAGATGAGAGAAGAGATAGCAGAGATTAGACAGAGATGAGAGAAGAGATAGCAGAGATTTGACAGAGATGAGAGGAGAGATAGCAGAGATTAGACAGAGATGAGAGGAGAGATAGCAGAGATTAGACAGATGAGAGGGACAGCAGAAATTAGACAGAGATGAGAGGAGAGATAGCAGAGATTAGACAGATGAGAGGGACAGCAGAAATTAGACAGAGATGAGAGGAGAGATAGCAGAGATTAGACAGATGAGAGGGACAGCAGAAATTAGACAGAGAGGAGAGGAGAGATAGCAGAGATTAGACAGAGATGAGAGAAGAGATAGCAGAGATTAGACAGAGATGAGAGGTGAGACCGCAGAGATTAGACAGATAAGAGACTGAGAACACACAGAGAAGAGAGTTGATAAGTTATATACAAAAATGATATTGATGACTAAACAGAGACTCTTAGTCAGTAGTCGACGAGCGGGCGCACCGAAGCGCATTGATATGAGAATTACTTTGAAGCCTTCAGCCAGCAGCTCTCTACCGACACTTCCTCTCCCCTCTGGGGCCTCACACCCGAGGCTCGGCCAAGAGACTAGGGACTTAAGGAGACCGCCCAAATACCAAGCGGCTACCCCGCGGGGGGGCTGTTACCGAAACAAATAGTAAATAAAAAACTCGAGACGGAGTTAAGAAATAATTATATATAGAAGAGTCCAAAGAGGCAAGAAATTAGGAGAGAGAAAAGCAGGCGACGCAGCTGGTGACGTAATCTCCCTTTGGTCTTTGCGGTCGGTTTTTGCCTGGAGGATTACGGCGCAGAGGGGGGAAAGAGAAAGGCATCGGACCCGAAATGAAGTGGGAGGAGCGAAGCGGAGTAGAAAGAGAGCGAGAGTTAGGTAAGAAAATCCCTCTCTGGTGGGCTCTTTTCTTTTCCTCATTCTCTTTCATTTTATTCTACGGTAGACAGCCATAGGACTCGCGCTCACGGGGGGGGGTGCCCCAGGTGAGTCCACTTTGTGTCTTCGCGCGGCCAAGGCTCGGACTAAGCTTTCACCGGCTTGACTTGAGGAACAGAGCGCAGACCAGAGCAAACACAATCGAGAATCGTGGGGGGGGGGGCGGACAAGAGCAAAGGAAAGAAGAAAGAGAGACGGGGTATTAATTAATTGAAGGAGCACGGACCGACGGTACTGCTATGGGGCGGCAGGTCGGCTCAGCTGGAGAGATTTATATATACATTGCGCTTGGGAAGAATTTATGGCAATATGGCTTAGGGGACATCCCAGCGATGAAGCATTACAGCATAGGTGAGAGAAGGGAGAGCGAGAAGCAACAGTAGAAGCAAGATATACATAGAAATAGCTAGCAAGATAGAGTGGGAGAGGGAGAAGAGAGAGTGGAATAGGTAGAGAGAGGGAGAGGGAGAGAGGGAAGAGGGAGAGGGAGAGAGATAGACAGACAAAAAGATAGATAGATAGATAGATAGATGGATAGATAGATAATAGAGAGATAGATAGATAGATAGATAGAAAGATAGATAGATAAATAAATAGATAGATAGATAGATAGATAGATAGATAGATGGATAGATGGATAGATGGATAATAGATAGATAGATAGTTAGATACATTGATAGATAGATAGATGGATAGATAGATAGATGAATAGATAGATAGATAATAGATAGATAGATAGATAGATAGATAGATAGATAGATAGATAGATAGATAGATAGATAGATAGATAGATAGATAGATAGATAGATAGATAGATAGATGGATAGATAGATAGATGGATAATAGATAGATAGATAGTTAGATACATACATAGATAGATAGATAGATAGATAGATAGATAGATAGATAGATAGATAGATAGATAGATAGATAGATAGATAGATAGATAGATAGATAGATAGTTAGATACATAGATAGATAGATAGATAGATAGATAGATAGATAGATAGATAGATAGATAGATAGATAGATAGATAGATAGATAGATAGATAGATAGATAGATAGATAGATAGATAGATAGATAGATAGATAGATAGATAGATATGCCTATCCATAGACAGCAGCCAAAGAATGACTCAAATTTCGTGAATATAAAATATGCAATTCCATCGCATCGCTTGAGTCTGGCAATCTGACTGGGACTGGGGGAGGCCACAGGAGGTAAGCTAAGAAATAAGAGAGCGAATATGCAATCTGCTCCAAAGAGTGAAACTCGAGACAGCTGTCGCCTTCCCTCGATCCCCTTTCGTTCGTCGTCCCGGCATAGCAGCGTCGCGTTCGCACGCCGGAGAAAACCGCCCCACCCCACCCGAATCGATCGATATGGGCCAGCAGCATGGCAGCAATAAATCAGCGACTCTGTCCCCCCTCACTTCACTGCCTATAAATCCTTGGGCGGCATTCGGGGGGATTCTCGCATTCTTTGGG
>NIVC01002455.1:79494-121994 GCA_002269645.1 Macrostomum lignano | reverse complement strand
CATCGGAGCGGATATACTTACCTAATAGACAGAGTGATAGAGAGAGAGAGCCAAAGTAATGCGGACAACACACAGAGACACAGGTAGGTTTAAGCATGTACTATATACAGTAAACAGTAAAACAATTATAGCGCTCACCAGTTTGAAAATCCAACGAGAACATTTCGCCAACATTGCCGCTCTCAATAGTATAGATTAGCGTGGCAGAGCCGGGCGCCTCGGCTTGCACAGTGAAAATCTCAGAGTTGGGCCGGAGCGACTCGCTAACTGACACGGTGACTGAGCCGTTGGGAAACACAGGGGTGTTATTAGCTACTACCTGGACTGTGGCCGCCACCGTGCTGAACTGTTGAATTGGCGATCCAGCATCGATAGCCCGAAGTTCCAATGTGAACACGGCCGGCTGTTCAATAATCTTCCTGGTGTACACCTGGCCGCCTGTGGCGTTAATCCAGAATTCCGAATGATGATTGCGCAACTCGTATCGCACCAATCCGTTGGCGCCCGAATCGGCGTCGATAGCGCGCGCGATTAGCGCCACGCTGCCAAGTGGCTGACCAGCGAACATGATAGAGTTGTAGGGCCGGTTCACAAACACTGGCCGATTGTCGTTCGTGTCGTCTACCTGCACTGTCACCTGGGCGAAACCCAGCTTGGACTCCGCTGTGGCGCGAATCTGGGGGACGGGGTTGGTGTGGGGTGACAGGGGATAATTGATTGTAAATGGGGAATAATTGCCTGTATAACTAGGGGATGAGTGCCTGTAACAGGGGATAATTGATTGTAAATGGGGAATAATTGCCTGTATAACTAGGGGATGAGTGCCTGTAACAGGGGATAATTGCCTGTAACTGGGGGATAATTGCCTGTAACTGGGGGATAATTGCCTGTAACTGGGGGATAATTGTCTGTAACTAGAAGATAATTGATTGTAAATAGGGAATAATTGCCTGTATAACTAGGGGATGAGTGCCTGTAACAGGGGATAATTGCCTGTAACTGGGGGATAATTGCCTGTAACTGGGGGATAATTGCCTGTAACTGGGGGATAATTGCCTGTAACTAGGGGATAATTGATTGTAACTAGGGGATAATTGCCTGTATAACTAGGGGATGAGTGCCTGTAACAGGGGATAATTGCCTGTAACTGAGGGATAATTGCCTGTAACTGGGGGATAATTGCCTGTAACTGGGGGATAATTGCCTGTAACTGGGGGATAATTGCCTGTAACTGGGGGACAATTGTCTGTAACTAGGGGATAATTGCCTGTAACTAGGGGATAGTTGCCTGTAACTGGGGGATAATTGCCTGTAACTAGGGGATAATTTCCTGTAACTAGGGGATAATTGCCTGTAACAGGGAATAATTGCCTGTAACTAGGGAATAATTGACTGTAACTAGGGGACAATTGCCTGTAACTGGGGATAATTAACTGTAACTGTGGATAATTGCCTGTAACTGGGGATAATCGACTGTAACAGGGATTGTACTGGTCTGTCTGTCTGTGACAGGGGATAACTGCAGGGGATAACCGAGTTTTTTCCTATAAATTAGTACTTAACACCGGTCATTCTGCAACGCTGACCAGCCTGTAACCTGGAGGTCCATGATCTATCTCTTATATTTGACAGTGAACTGTAAATGAAGCATCCCTTCCCAAGCACAGACTCTCACCAGCAGAACGTGCCGCCTAGCCTGCTCCGCGTCCATAGGTCGGCCAGTCGTGGCCAGGACGCCAGTAATAGAGTTAACGCTGAAATACTCGCTAGGTGAGATCAGGCTGAATCTGTATGGATAGTTCAGCGGAGCCGGGTAGGGCCGGAATTTGGCCAAGGTGGTCACCTCGGCCGAGTTCTCTTGGACGTGGACAGTCAGATTAGCTGGCAGCAGTTGGAGATTGGCGGTGCGCTGCCTGCAGACATTCGAGGAATTAGAGGACAAATTAAGAATTAAGCTTAATGGGTACGAAATGGCTATTATTCGTTACAAAAAATTTAACTAGGACTCTTACAGCTCGATACTTTTAAGGTTAAGGGACGATTCTTAACGCGGGTTAGCGGCGATTTTCAGGGTGTTTTAGGAGCAATTCTCAAAGGGCGGTTGAGGGCCAGTTTAGGGGCGATTCTCTAAAGGCGGTTTAGGGGCGGTTTAGAGGCGATTCGTAAGGGGCGGTTTAGGGGCGGTTTGGGGGGCGGTTTAGAGGCGATTCGTAAGGGGCGGTTTAGCGGCGGTTTGGGGGGCGGTTTGGAGGCGATTCGTAAGGGGCGGTTTAGGGGCGGTTTGGGGGGCGGTTTGGGGGGCGGTTTAGAGGCGATTCGTAAGGGGCGGTTTAGCGGCGGTTTGGGGGGGGCGGTTTGGAGGCGATTCGTAAGGGGCGGTTTAGGGGCGGTTTGGGGGGGGCGGTTTGGAGGCGATTTGTAAGGGGCGGTTTGGGGGCGGTTTGGGGGCGGTTTGGGGGCAATTCGTAGGGGGCGATTCTGCAAGGCTGGTTTAGGGGCGATTCTGCAAGGCCGGTTTAAAGGCGATTATCTAAGGGCGATTTAGGGCGGTTTGGGGGGCGATTCGTAAGGGGCGGTTTATGAGCGGTTTAGGGGCGATTCTCCAAGGACTGTTTAAAGGCGATTTTCAGGGTGCTAAGTGAACTTCGACGGTCTAAAACATGGCACACCCCAAAGCTTCACATCTGATTTTATTTTTGGCGTCCCTAAACACAAGGATACATATTCATAATAACACACAGAGAGAATATCAAGAACTAGCACACTAAGAACAGTGCACCGAAAATGAACGGAAACCAGGGGGCAGAGGAAAAATTAAAGCAACACACACCCACTGCCGACAGGCTTTATCTATCGAGCATGAAAATCTTCAGTCAGCTCCATATTTATCTAACATAGAGAGTAGATAAAGCGGCTTACAGACTGAGCAAGTCAAATGTTGAGTTAGATAGGAGTAGGGAAAGACGGTGTGAGGCACCAGACAGGCTCGAACACCGACCTAGACGGGTATAGCCAGTAACAAAAATATGAAATCGAGCTGCATAACAGCTTGGAAACGGCAGAGGTGAACACAGAGTCACTTAAAGAGAACTGTCTATTTCTATAATATAGCAGCGCTTATCAGTTATTTGCGAAATTGTATCACAAACTACAAGCTTGTTGTTTGTTCATTCTGTCTGTCTGTCTGTAATTTTTTTCTTAACAAGCGGGACCGACGCGGAATGTTAAATGCAGGCTTTGATGTTTTTTATCTTAATAGTATATAAAATATTGATAAAAATTGCACTGCTTATAGATAACACTGTGCACTTGGTCATAGCTTAGACTTTGCTGTGTCTTAAAGTGTGCCATGCTACGACATCCCTAATTTAGACCCCGGATGACTAATGGCGCTGCCAAATGGCACTGAAACTGGCATTGCCAAATGGCACTGACACAAAACATTTTACATATCATAGTGGTTAGAAAATAGAAAATAATATAACAAAACTTACCTGGCATTGATAGAAATATTAGTCAAAGACACGTGCACGGAATCCGTAGCGCTAATAACTAGGAAATAATAGTGCTCCCGAAGCAGTTCCGGCCTGGCCAGGGTGAGCAGTCCACTAACCGGATGCAATTGAAACAGGCCATCGGCATTGCCGCTAACTATGCTCAAACTGACGCTATTATTTAAATCGCGGTCGTAGGCTCGAATCCTGGCCAGCCTGGCGCCGTCGTAGCTGGGCAACTCCAGCACAGTGTAGTAGTCCGCCCGGCTGTACTGCGGCGGACAATCGTTAACGTCTAGAATGCGGATTCGAACCCGGGCCGGCTTGGCCGAGCGCAGCCGTTTCGGCGTGCCGCTGTCGCGCACCCAGACGTCGAATTCGTACAGGTCGCGAGTTTCGCGGTCCAACGGTTGGCTGACGCGAATGGCGCCGGTCACAGGGTCGACGGAGAAGGCGGCGTCGGCGGCCGGGTCAGCGATCTCGTAGGTGAGCTCCTGGGATGGGTGGCGGAGAGCTCTGTGATCGCGATTCTACCGATATGATTGATAACTAACTAAATACACACAAAAACTGCAGTTGGTCACGTGAATCCATCTAGCCATCCTTCGATCGGTCACGTGACTACATCTAACAACCCTTAAATCGGTCACGTGACTACATCTAACAACCCTTAAATCGGTCAGGTGACTTCATCTAGCAACCCTTCAATCGGTCACGTGACTTCCTCTAGCAACCCTTCAATCGGTCACGTGATTCCATCTAGCAACCTTCAATCGGTCACTCGACTCCATCTAGCAACCTTCAATCGGTCACGTGACTCCATCTAGCAACCTTCAATCGGTCACGTGACTCCATCTAGCAACCCTTCTATCGGCCATGTGACTCCATCTAGCAACCCTTCTATCGGTCACGGGACTCCAGTCAGTTAGTCGAACTTCAGTCGGTCACGTGACTACAGCTAGCGGCCATAAAGTTTACTCCCGTTACCTGATTCACGCCAAAGTCGGCATCCGCAGCCTTGATGGTCAGCGGCCGCGGTCGGCCAGCTTCGCGAACAATCTGGCCACGCTGCGCATCCTCGGACACTACGCCGTCGGCCAGTCTGTCGGACAGGAACGCCGGCCGATTGTCATTAACGTCCAGCACATTGACGAGAACCTCGGTGAGCACGGCTAGGCGGGTGTCCACCGCCTGCACTTGAACGCCTAGACGGAAGAAATCGCCGTGAGTCTCTCGATCGACGGGATTTTTAACGATGAGCACCCCGGTGGATGGCGCGATGTCGAACAGGCCCAGCTCGTTGCCGCTAGTAATGGAATACACAAGCGGCATGTCGTTAGCTTTGGCGTCAACTTTAATAACGAAACTGCCCGGCGGTGCCTCTTCCACAATCTTGACGTTGTAGTGGTGCTGGCCGAACACCACGGGCCTGTTGGGCTCGTGGTTGATGATGCGAATGCTCACTAAGCACAGGCTGGCCTTGGGCGGCGAGCCCAGATCGCTGACGGCCAGACTCAGGCTCAGGTTGTGACCGGCAAAGTCTACGAGCAGCTTTCCGGTGCTCAGCTGTCCGGTCTCAGAGTCCAGGTCGAACAGGCCCAGATCGTTGCCTGTTGTGGGATTCGTTTGCGATTTGTTGAATTCATACTCCAGTAGTAATGAGATAAAATCCAGATAATGCAAATTTTACCGTCCAACATACAGCCTGCCTACTGGTCTTTCTGAGTTCCTGCCTTTATATTTGTCTGTCTACTTGTCCAAATTTCTACCTGCGGCTTGCACACTTATTTGTTAGTTATTTGCTTGTCTACTTGTGCAGACACTTGTCTGTCTTTCCTTCCGCCTGTCTGTCTGTCTGCATTAGTGTCTTAGTGTCTGTCTGTATTAGTGTCTTAGTGTCTGTTTGTATTTTAGTGTCTTAGTGTCTGTCTGTATTAGTGTCTTAGTGTCTGTCTGCATTAGTGTCTTGGTGTCTGTCTGTATTAGTGTCTTAGTGTCTGTCTGTAGTAGTTTCTTAGTGTCTGTCTGCTTGCTTGTCTGTCTGTCTGCATTAGTGTCTTAGTGTCTGTCTGTATTAGTGTCTTAGTGTCTGTTTGTATTTTAGTGTCTTAGTGTCTGTCTGTATTAGTGTCTTAGTGTCTGTCTGCATTAGTGTCTTAGTGTCTGTTTGTATTTTAGTGTCTTAGTGTCTGTCTGTATTAGTGTCTTAGTGTCTGTCTGCATTAGTGTCTTAGTGTCTGTCTGTATTAGTGTCTTAGTGTCTGTCTGTAGTAGTGTCTTAGTGTCTGTCTGTAGTAGTTTCTTAGTGTCTGTCTGCTTGCTTGTCTGTCTGTCTGCATTAGTGTCTTAGTGTCTGTCTGTATTAGTGTCTTAGTGTCTGTCTGCATTAGTGTCTTAGTGTCTGTCTGTATTAGTGTCTTAGTGTCTGTCTGCATTAGTGTCTTAGTGTCTGTTTGTATTTTAGTGTCTTAGTGTCTGTCTGTATTAGTGTCTTAGTGTCTGTCTGCATTAGTGTCTTAGTGTCTGTCTGTATTTTAGTGTCTTAGTGTCTGTCTGTATTAGTGTCTTAGTGTCTGTCTGTATTAGTGTCTTAGTGTCTGTCTGTATTTTAGTGTCTTAGTGTCTGTCTGTATTAGTGTCTTAGTGTCTGTCTGCATTAGTGTCTTAGTGTCTGTCTGTATTTTAGTGTCTTAGTGTCTGTCTGTAGTAGTTTCTTAGTGTCTGTCTGCTTGCTTGTCTGTCTGTCTGCATTAGTGTCTTAGTGTCTGTTTGTATTTTAGTGTCTTAGTGTCTGTCTGTATTAGTGTCTTAGTGTCTGTCTGCATTAGTGTCTTAGTGTCTGTTTGTATTTTAGTGTCTTAGTGTCTGTCTGCATTAGTGTCTTAGTGTCTGTTTGTATTTTAGTGTCTTAGTGTCTGTCTGTATTAGTGTCTTAGTGTCTGTCTGCATTAGTGTCTTAGTGTCTGTTTGTATTTTAGTGTCTTAGTGTCTGTCTGTATTAGTGTCTTAGTGTCTGTCTGTATTAGTGTCTTAGTGTCTGTCTGTATTAGTGTCTTAGTGTCTGTCTGTATTAGTGTCTTAGTGTCTGTCTGCATTAGTGTCTTAGTGTCTGTCTGCATTAGTGTCTTAGTGTCTGTCTGCATTAGTGTCTTAGTGTCTGTTTGTATTTTAGTGTCTTAGTGTCTGTCTGTCTGTCTGTCTGTCTGTCTGTCTGTCTGTCTGTCTGCTGCAACCGCAATCAAATTAACCGGTTAAATTATCAGCAAAGCGATTCCTTTCATTTCAAGCGCCGAAAGCGAAGCATTTTCCACTTTCCAATATTTACAATTCCCCAAGGGAGACACAGGAATCAGCCCCGTTGCCATCTCCGCTACCCACAATCCTTTTAAAAAGCAGAATTGCGCTGTGTTACGTCATCAGGATTTTTATCGCTTCAGCTGGCCGAAGCGCCCCTCCCACCCCCAGTCGGCCGGTTTCTCAGCTGCGCGAATTTTTCCCCTCAAAACCCTTTTTTCTATTCCGCGATTTCAATCCCCAACCCACCAGGAATCCCCCCCCAGAGACGACGACTTCGATAATTGGAAATTTTCAACTTGGCTCTAAGCTGGGGGAGTTTAATAATTTAGAATAGGGAAACTTTGATATTTAGATTCTTTAAACTAGAAGAAGTATCGCTACGAGTGACAGATAGGCGCCTCGGTGTCTTGTCAGATTAGTACAAGAAGAGTGCGACAGCTCAGGCGCTAGAGACAGGCTCCAGCTCAAGGATCGATTTTCTTAATTAGCGATTAAGCAATGCCATCCTAGATTTGTCAAATTGGAACAGTACAAGCAAGATCTGCTTAAAAGAGAGCAGGGAAAAACGGCAGAAAGAAAGCAGCGCTCAGAAACATTCAGAATAGATAGGGGATAACACTGCACCAGCGGGGAAGGATTAGTAATAAGTCTCTGAGGGGAACAGGAGAGGGGATAAAAACAAAGATAATCTCAGATGCCCGAGGAAAGCCGCTGTGTTGTGTGCATGAGTATGATGGTGTGCGCGGCCCGTCATTGAAGCAGCAAAACAGAATCAATTAAAAAGCTGCCTGAGGCGGCAGCGGCAGCAGCAGCAGTATTCAGTCAGCTATTTTGGAACGAAGAAAGAAAAAACACAGTGGGAATTCCAGGCATCTGCGGCGTCTATCTGTTGTGCGCGCACTTTATCGACGAGCAAAACCGCTGATTGATTAGGGAGGGATTTATTTCAAGCCTTCCTCCTTTCCAACCCAACTGCATACAATACAGCCATGGTGTGCAGAATGCAGAATTAAACAAGCTAGAAAGAGAGAGATAGATGAGAACGTTTAATAAGAGGATTAACTGAGGTCACGAGGCCGGATATGCTCATAAATGTTCGATATTGAATTTGACCCGAGATTTCAACTCTGTGTTCTTTTGCCGCTTATTATGAAATTAGGCAGCAATTAATCGCGTCAATCAACTGGCTAGTCAATTTATTTACCCATAATTATCGAAGCAACTACCCAATGCAATTGTGTAGAAATATAGCTAGCAGTCAATATTAGCTGAGATGCAGCAGTGAATGCCGGGAAATGCAGTTTCTTCATTGCCAGAAAACGGCACATTCCATCCGGGATCTCTCCTCTCATTATTAAGTGGATGAAAAAAGCAGAACTAGGGTCTCGCATAGAGGCAGAGGCGTAGTGCATTTTTTAACTCTTCTGCTTCATCAGGTGCCGCAGCAAAATGACTATTACGTAATAATGTAGCCAAACCAGCAGAAAGGTTGGAAATGACACACACATTTTTATGCAGGCATTAGTGAAAGCTGCGCAAAGGAAAAACTAGGAATTAGATTCAGGCTTTTAGGAAGCTAGACTAGAAAAGAGAGATAAGAAGCTATTTTTCTACGTACCATGGGGGCATGCAGCCAGGGCGACAAGGTAGTTGAGAATTTTCACCTTGAAAAAAATCAAACTACCCTTCCCGCAATCCACTTTCTCTGACTCCATCTGCCTCTCGCCCGGCCCCAGCCTCCTCCCCCCTCATCCAGTTTTATTGGCTTCATCGCGTGCTACCCTTGCGCGACGGGTTTTTGCGCAAATGGATCGAGATGGCGGCCAGATTAATTGAATAGCTAGTAGTGTTAGCAGTAGTGAGAAAAGGGTTAAAAAGCGACCACTGAGGATGCTTTTTTGCTGGGGGGTGGGGGTTTATAAATTGCGAACAAGAGGGCAATGCAATACAGTCTGGTCTCTTCAAGGTCACTGCATGCGCTGAATGGGAGTCTAGCCACCAGCTCCAGGTGTGAAAACGCAAAATTGAAACCTATTATTTACAACTGGACACAGAGGACACAAAGGATACGCTCGTATGTAGGCACTGTACAATGCACATGTGATGTGATCGCGCATACACGAGTAACCACTACTCTGCCCCCCCAACCCACGAAACCCCAACCTCTCGAAACTATAGGTATCAATCAGATGAAGAGCGAACGCATCTGCCATATATCTGTACCCCGCATTGATTAAATGATTTTCGGCTCAACTCAGCGCCTAAACTACTATAGGCATGGAGATGATATAGTCTCTGCCAAACTCTGCTGAATACTGAATATGTGAAATGAGATTGACAGCAGCCATATTCTGGAGCTGCTGCGCAAAGCGTGCTAAAAATGATATGAAGAGAGACAGGGCGAGAGACAGACAGACAGAGGCATCAGTATCCACTCAGCGGGAAAACATGCCCTGCAGACGCGTATATTAGCCATCCATTATTACGTAATCTGAGGTTAACCCCGGTCCAGACCGCCAGCTAAACACTCGCTCTATAAAAAATGTCGTCTCGAGTCATCGACCTCCACCATTCACCCGTTTTTTTACTTCTGTATTGCTCCTACCCCTAATTCACAGCATTGGGTAGGTATTGGAGATTATGATAGGATACTCGTTGACTTGCCGATATGTATCGTAAATAACTTTTCATCAAAACAATTCCTAAGCGCCAAGGAAGCCAAGTAAAACCCGAGTTTCCTGCACTATATAGTTTAGCCAAGTGAAGTATTTCTGTTCGCAAAAAAAAAACACACGCCACTCAACTAAGGTTACAAAAAACTTAAGACATTGAGGGAGCCAGACCTGTTTAGGTGAGACAGCCAGCGCTTCAATCAAATATTATTGACTCGGAAACACTTGCTAAAGCCCCCTTTCACCCTACCTGGATTATCCCGTCGCTACTCAAACTCCTCTCTATTATTTTTTCCACAAAACGTCAAAAGATTGACGACTGCAGCGCCAACTACTCATTCAGAAATTATAAATCCTTGATGCGGAAAGTGAATCAAGCATGCAGCCGGTTACTGTATATACGGCAAGTAAAGAGGGAAGAGAGAGGCCAAGCGACTTCCTTCCTACTGGGGAAGATTCCCAGCAAACAGCTGACAGTGCGGCCCTCTTGTAGAGAGCTTTCGTGAGCACCTTTACTTTAAAAGCGCCTACTGGATTTGACATGTCCGTTCTATTGTAAAGCAGTTTGACTTTAGTCAAGTAGGCACCTGAAACCTCCCATTTTGTATGGCTAATCGCTGTAAGCATATATATTCGCTATTTTTTAAGACTACTTTTGTCGGCAAGACTCTCTGATCGCATGTCTTATAAATATTAATCAATAACTATTTTTATCATTAAATTTGTCGGTAGGCGCAAAAATAACTATGGGTAGAGATACATTGAACCTTGGGGAGAACAGAAGAGAGAAAAAAAAGAGCGGGGGAAGGAAAGGAAAGGAAAGAAGTCAAGAGCTAAGCAAGAGAGAGACAGACAGAAATTGAAAATCTCAGGAAATAACAAAACGTTGTGTTATATGTAGACAAGTTCTGAATGCCAAAACACACTGAGGACACACAGAGAGACCAAAGCGGCCGACTTGATTGGCACAAGAGGGAAGAGAGAGAGGGAGGAGACTTTGAGAGCGCAAATAGATTTCTAATTTTCTTCTAGGTCGCAAAAGCAATCATCGCCGCTACGGGCCGCATAAATTCTGGGAGAAAAATCCCCCAAAACCCCTTAGATACTGCACTGCTCCGCTCCACCGCTATTCCTTTAACGATAAGACAAGCTCGCCCCGCCCAGCCGAACAAATGTTTGTGTCCTCAGAATCCCTCATCTTACCCTTTATCCCCCTGCCGTAGCCTCTGCGGCGAGGGCGGAGCTGAAACATTCTTTACTTGAAGCGTCAAGGAAGGCGCTATTAAAATAAAAAAGAAGTTAAACAACCCAGCAGTGCCTGACATACAGTTGAACATTTCTCGTCGTGCAAATATTTCTGGCCCGTAGCCAGTAGCGCAACACCTCTACCACACGAACACTCTCTTTTTCTCGATAAGAAACAGACATCACCGCTTTTTATTTTAGAGAGAAAAAATTTCAAATCTTTCACAAAGAGGATTCGAAATTGCGAACCAGCAACAAAAAAGTCCGAATTGCCAGTAATTAGACAGGGGTGTGGAGAGAGGGGGTAAGTTCGGTGCAGGGGCACTTAGGGGATTCAGAAGTTGCAAAGATATACTCTCCCATCAGAGGGTGCGGCACAGAAGCTACGGTATGGATAGCCAATCCCCAATTGGGCTGACCCGAACGGAGCAGAGCAATTTCAGTTTGAGCAATTTTTGTTGATTTCCGATTTATCCACGAAGACAAACTTATCAACGCACGCAACACAACAATAATCACGCACACTGTGTAGGAGGGAACGCATCAAAAGAGGATGGAAACCCGCTCTGTCCTCAGGGAATTCTGCTTTGAAGTAACAGAACCCCCGACCGCTGCTTAGTACGGTACCATATATATAAAACTTTGGTGAGCTTAATATGAACCTCAATACTCAAGACGCGACTCGTTTTAATAATCGGAGCATAGCATGTCGACATGTCGACCAGGGGACGGCAAACTCCGGCCAGCAAAAAATCTCTTCTCAGCGCTCTTCTCTCTAATCTTAACTAATCTCTCTTCTCTCATCCTTCCCCTCTCCTCCTATCTCCTATCTTATTCTCTCTATTTCCCTCCTCCGTCCCGCAGTTATGCTCTAGACTCTCTATCTGGCCCTTGAGGTAAAAAAGTTTGCCGGCCCCTAGTGTAGACTGTATTATTACCGTCTGTTTTTGCACTTTATTATTGGCCCCGTGTGGGGCATAAGGAAAAGGAGCGGAGGGTAGGAGCGAAGCATCTCTCTGCCTCAATCTCGGGTCATAAATTCTCCGCCCAATTTCTCTCTCTCTCTCTCTCAGCTCAGCCCACTTCCTCCGGTCCATAATGGTCCAGCAGGGAATTGAGCACTCTTAAAGCTGGAGGTCAGTAGGGAAATTTGGCAGACAGAGAAATAGAATTGAGAAGGGCAAAAGAAGATTAAGCCCAAGATGAAGTGCACCCAACGGGAAAAGCATTTATAACCTGAGCTTCACATCTGCTAGTCCCACCCGCCTGCACACGTTTACGAATTCTAAAACACACTTAAAAATCAAGAATATAAAATTTGAAAGCTGGAAACACAAAAGGAATCTAATAAAATGGAGGCGAGACTCTTTGCATCCTCAAAATTCAAAGAGCAACAGGCAGACAACCTGGCAAAACAGACAGACACCATGATAAAACGGACAGACACTTGGATAGAACAAAAAGACACTCTGATGGACACGCAGATAGAACAGACAGACAAGCAGATAGAACAGACAGACAAGCAGATAGACCAGACAGACACGCAGATAGAACAGACAGACACCCACATAGACCAAACGGACACTCAGATAGAACAGACAGACACACAGATAGAATGGACAGAAGATAAGCAGATAGACCAGACGGACACTTAGATAGAACAGACAGACATACAGATAGACCAGACAGACACAGATAGAACAGACAGACACCGAGACAGAACAGACACAGATAGAACAGACAGACACCTAGACAGAACAGACACAGATAGAACAGACAGACACCTAGACAGAACAGACACAGATAGAACAGACAGACACATAGACAGAACAGACACAGATAGAACAGACAGACACATAGATAGAACAGACAGACACCTAGACAGAGCAGACACAGATAGAACAGACAGACACCCAGATAGAACAGAAAGAACAGACAGACACCCAGATAGAACAGAAAGACACAGATAGAACAGACAAAAAACAGACAGATACTCACATACAAAAGAACATGCAAAGAAAAACGGACACAGAAGAATCACTCGCAGACAGAAGGTGACCATAAAGTGAATCATAAATATAATTAACCCTGTAGCGAACAGCTGGACAGTCCAAAGTAGGGAGTAACAGAAAGACCAAATGGGAAAGTATATCTATGCATACAAACACAAAACTAAAGTGGATTAAGACAGTTCAAAGCAATTTTTTCTTCAATCCCAGAAGAAATCAGATTCCGGGCGAGACAGAAGGCGGCCTCTGCATTAAAACAGTGGCACACAGAAGCAACAGAGAAACAGATAGATAGACAGATAGCTAGATTTAATTAACTTCCCAATCGCCCGCTGTTTCTTTTTCATTCTCAGGCAATGGTTTCTTTTGATATTATATATAATATGAAAGTAACGAAAGATTATTATTACAATAAGGCAGAGTCAAAGTCAACCAGAACTGGCAAAAAGTGACAAATAATGGAGACTGTGGGAACGGCAGAAATAGGATAGCACAATATGTTTATACATACTGTATGTTTGTGTATAGAGAAAAGCACACAGAGAAGCCGACACAGGAGCTGAAAAATAACACTTAGAGAAAATCAACATATTCTTTGTATACATCAAACCAGTTAAGTTCATTTGAACCAGTCAGTCAACTGCTGTAACCGAAGCCACCAGATATTGAATGCATTCTAGTTGAAGTTTTAGCTACTAAAAATTTTACCTACTACTACGCTCGTAGAAATAAGTCTTGCTATGCAGCTAATAGACTAAATATAACCATAATCATTAAATGTCGTATAAACAAAGTAGATAAATAATAACAATCTTCAGACTTCTCAAGTGCCTCAGAGATCAATCTCACAGTTTACCTACAGCTATAGAGCTTACAGACAGTGCAGAACGCAGATCAGTCAAAACAGCAAACCAGCTCCTGTCTGATTTACCTGTCTGCCTTATTGTTGTCTTGCTGTTTCCATTTGTGTCTCTTTTATTAGTATTATTATTAAACAGTTCAATCTTAATCGCTGCCAGATTCTCACTATTCTCCTATAAATAGCGACTAACTACAGACACTTTATGAATCACGGGTTGGTAAACTTTTTACTTTAAGGGCCAGATAGGGAATCTTGATCATTGCTGCAGGCCAGATGAGAGTGGAAAAAAGATGGAATGGGGGAAAGAAAGAAGAAATTTGAGATGAGATGAGAGGAGAGAGTAGATGAAAGAAAAGAGAAGAGAGAGGAGAGAAGCTCTATGAACTCCCCCCCCACGGCGCCAATTTTAGTGCGCACGAGGCCCAAAAAGGAATGTGACTGCGCACGAAATCGAACCAGGGGTCGCGGCGCGAGAGCCAGACGCGTTCACCACTGAGCTTCTCTGTCCTCTTATTATCCCGAATTTTCAGGTTGGTCCAGGATGCCAAGAATGAAGAAAAAACTATTACGGGAGTTCCAAGATTCCTACATCGGCTCATAGAGCCTGTATGATGCATCAGTAATCTTTAATAACACATTTTCCTAAGATAAAACACATTTGTCCCGTCTGGATTCTTATCCCATATTATTACAATATCATTTTCTCATATAGCTAACCAATCAATGCGGCTTCAATTCTTCCCAGCACCAGATCTAAAAAGCTAAAGTAGAAGAGCCTTAGTAGAAGATCTGGAACTAACTAATTCAGACTAGCTGGCTGCCTGCGAGATCGGAGGCTGGAGTATAGCGACTAGCTACACACACTACGCGCGCTGAGCCTGTGCGCTTTTTGCCCGCTTCTCCCTCTGGATAGACAGAGGAACAGAGAGCGAGAGAGAAAGAGAGCTACTGCTTCTAGGAGAGAGGGCGAGTAGAAGCAGATGGGACAGAGAGAACAGAGAGAACGGCCCCTGGGTTGGAGATTTGGGATTTGACGGCGGCTGGCAGGGGTTGAGATAGAGAAAGATTCCAGGGAATTGGGAGAATAAGGGGAGTGGGGGAGTGCACACGGGACCAAGCGGATGAGCTGGGGCAAGGCAAGACTGCAGCGACGGAGCTCCACCGCTGTCGCTCGCCTAGAAATATTTTTGTCCCTGAATTGAGTTGAGCTCCCCGTTAAGCACAGACTATTGCGGTTGGCCGCACGCTTCAATCCAGCTTCAGCTATATCCATACGCATGCTTAGTAGCGAATGCAAATACAGTTGCGGCTTTTTACATAAATTTATCTGTAGGCACGCTGCGCGATCAGCAAGCCGGGCCAGACAGAAATTCGGTATGGGCAATGACCTAGCGGCCTATATAATAAGTACTTTTAATAGCCATATTATCCTTGCGCCTGTTAACAATGGATCAGTTTCTATGGGAAAATTTAAATGGCGATTCCTCGATGAAAGAAATTAAAAGACAATTTCTTCCGGGGGGGATTTGAGAGGCGATTTTTATTTAAGGGAATTTAAGGAGCGATTCTTGTATGGGGGAATTTAACAGGCGATTTTTTTTTCTAGGGAAATTTAAAGTCGATTATTTCCTAAGGGAATTTAAGGGGCGATTTTTTCCTAGGGAAATTTAAAGTCGATTATTTCCCAAGGGAATTTAAGGGGCGATTTTTTCCTAGGGAAATTTAAAGCCGATTATTTCCTAAGGGAATTTAGAGGCGATTTTTTCCTAGGGAAATTTAAAGTCGATTATTTCCCAAGGGAATTTAAGGGGCGATTTTTTCCTAGGGAAATTTAAAGCCGATTTTTTCCTAAGGGAATTTAGAGGCGATTTTTCCTAGGGAAATTTAAAGCCGATTATTTCCTAAGGGAATTTAGAGGCGATTTTTTCCTAGGGAAATTTAAAGTCGATTATTTCCTAAGGGAATTTAAGGGGCGATTTTTTCCTAGGGAAATTTAAAGCCGATTATTTCCTAAGGGAATTTAGAGGCGATTTTTTCCTAGGGAAATTTAAAGTCGATTATTTCCTAAGGGAATTTAAGGGGCGATTTTTTCCTAGGGAAATTTAAAGCCGATTATTTCCTAAGGGAATTTAGAGGCGATTTTTTCCTAGGGAAATTTAAAGTCGATTATTTCCCAAGGGAATTTAAGGGGCGATTTTTTCCTAGGGAAATTTAAAGCCGATTATTTCCTAAGGGAATTTAGAGGCGATTTTTTCCGAGGGAAATTTAAAGTCGATTATTTCCCAAGGGAATTTAAGGGGCGATTCATGGATGGGGGAATTTAAAGGGCGATTTTTTCCTAGAGGAATTTATATTTAAGGGGTGATTTTCCCTAGGGAAATTTAAGGGGTGATTTTCCCTAGGGAAATTTAAGGGGTGATTTTCCCTAGGGATTTTTAAAGGGGGATTTTTCTCTGAAGAGAATTCAAGGGGCGATTACGAACGATTTATCTCTGAGGGAGTTAAAATAACCAGGCGCTCTTTGCGTAGGACATTCAAGGTCAATTTTTAAAGAGAATACCCCGATACTAAATCTTTAATCAACTCACCAGAAATGACCGAGTACGCCAGCTGACCACTCCGTCCCGAGTCCAAATCGAATGCGTAAACCTGCAACAGCGGATAGCCCGGCCGAGCGTTGGCAAGGACGCTAGCGCTTAGCAACGCCGGCTCCTGAGGCGATCGGGACATTTTATTAAGCGCCTCAGCCTGGTACTGGCGCTGAGCTATGCTAGCACCGGCTGGCAGGTCGGGCAGTGACGGCCTGGCAGTCACCACAACAGGATAGTGCTCATTCTCATTTGTCACAGTGACAATCACCCTGGCCAGGCTGAATCGCCTATCAGTAGAATAGGAATCCACCGCTCGGACAAGCAGCTCGTGGATGCCGGCCGATTCGTGATTTAGCGGCGGCGACGGCGGCGGCATGGCGGCCAGGCGGCCGGTGAGCGGCTCGAGGCTGAAATGATCCAAGCTGGCCGACTGAGCGGCGCTAACCAGGCTGTACTGGAGGTGGCCAGTAGGTCCCGGATCCGGATCAGTTGCAAACACCTGCAGCAGCTGAAGATTGGCGCCTTCGGTAACGGATGTATCGTACACTGGCTTGCTGAACATTGGCGAATTCCGGTTGGACTGAGACACTAGCAGTGCCAGCTGTATGCGGGGGGGGGTGAGGGTGTACTTTTAGCAATATTAACTTTTACTGTTATTTAGTATAGAAACAGGAGGTTCTTCCACCCAAATCAGGATAGCCGTTTTTTTACACCAGGTACTATTGATGTCTAAAAGTACTCTTAGATCCTCTTTTGTAAGGACTCAAAATTACCGAGTCTGGGATCCTCATGTGTAGGGACTCGAAATCCCTATGAGTCTGGGATCCTTATTTGTAGGGTCTCAAAATCCCTATGAGTCAGATCCTCATTTGTAGGGACCCAAAATCCCAAAGTCTGAGATCCTCATTTGTAGGTACTCAAAATCCCTCTGAGCTCTTAATTGGTAGGGACTCGAAATCCCCCTCAGATTCATCTGTAGGGACTTGAAATCCCTCTTCCATCCCCATTTGTAAGGACTCAAAATCCTTCTGAGATCCTCAATTGTAGGGACTCAAAATCCCTCTCAGATCCTCATTTTTTAAGGCCGTATTTTTTATATGCTTACTGCTCAAAGTTTTGACAATTGAGGAAAACATAATGTTTCCGTTTGGGATTAATTCTGTCCAACAGTCCAAAAAGTACTTTTATTTATATAGCATTTATAATTATTAATAGTGGATGACTTAGAAGTACCCAATGAGTGGGACTGAGCTTCGCCTAAAAAAGCCAGGAAAAAACTACCCCACTGTTGAGTGGCTTCTGCCTTACTCAAAAAGCGAGTACGCGCCCTCTCAGTAGAAATTTATCACCACAACAGACGCTGTAAAGTTATCAAGCGCAGGGCACAGTGCATGGCAGCTAAGAGCTGTAGAGCTAATACATAAATTATTAATGAAATTGGCACAGACAAAAACGTCTACCGCCGCACTAGCCAGGCTCACCCCCCTCCCGGAAACTAGCCTTTATAATAGCTAGTATTCACATTTAACTGCGCACAATCAATCAAGCTTTAACTGCGAGTTTTTGCGCAAATAAGTACAATTTGATTATATTCAAATTGAATGCTAAATAGAAATTAATTCTGTCAACAGAAATTGTTACTATGTAGAATTGTAGATCCTTCAAAAATCTATTTAACCAGTCCTTTATAATAAGTAATTTTAGACTACAGGCTAATATGGCTACGAGATTCAGACTAAACCTGTTTTGTTTATATAAACTAATATATAATAATTATAGCCTAGGCAAGCATGGGAAACCAATTAGAGATCAAATTGCTAGCGACTCAATCTTCTTTTTCTTTCTCTACAACTTCTGTGCTAATAAAAGTACACATAGCCACGGTCCCCGCCTCCTGTTGTAGTACTTTAATGTTAAGTTTTCTTTCTTTCTGTCTGTCTGTCTGTCTGTCTGTCTGCCTGTTTGCCCACTCCTCTTCTGTCTGCCTGTCTGTCTGTCTGTCTGTCTGTCTGTCTGTCTGTCTGCCTGTCTGTTTCCCTACTTCGATCTGTCTGTATGCCTGTCCTTCTCCCTACTCCAGCTTTTTTGTTTATTCCTACTAATCTCTCCTTCATCTTTTAGTGTCCCTTTTTATCACAAGTTTAGCCTACAGCCCCACTTAGACAGAATGCCTTTCCTTGTAACCAGCGCCGGCAGATAGGATACGCCACATAGCTATACAGCTACAATATAAACACACGCACGGAAAAGAAATCGCTACTTAAAATGAAAAAATCGGCAGAGAACTTTCAACCCCCCTCTCCACTGGACGCAGCATATATAATGTAGCATTGCACTCAAATTCAATCCATTCCCTATCTGCTTATCCTTACGCCTTATTTAATTGTCCCCCCCCCTATCTCTCCACCCATCCTCCCCAGTCTCGCCCTACGCCACCAGACCGCCGCGGCGCAATTCGATTTCACCTTGGGCTGACTAGATTGTATTCCGAATCTACTATATCCTAAGCCTATCGAATGCCTTTATAAGGCAGTTCGAGTGCTTTACCTATGCTACCACCTATAGCTGGTCTATAGCACTATCCTGGTCTATAGCTAAGGCAATGCGGCAACGCTTTCATATAATAAAAAGCAAATATGCGCAGAATAGAGACATTGCGCGCTATTCAGGTCGGACCAACGAAATCCACGAGCAGAATGGCACAGGGAAGGGGGTGTCTGACACACTGGGATGAATTTTACTGACTCACTCACTACCTGCAGCTGATAGCACCATGCAGCACTCTTGGATTTCTCCTGATCTCCTAAAGGTCACTTCCTTCAGTGGGACACTATCAGTGGCTCAGGTGTTAAAGGTTATCAATGCCTTCAGTGGGACACTATCAGTGGCTCAGGTGTTAAAGGTTATCAATGCCTTCAGTGGGACACTATCAGTGCCTCAGGTGTTAAAGGTTATCAATGCTTTCTGTGGGACACTATCAGTGCCTCAGGTGTTAAAGGTTATCAATGCTTTCTGTGGGACATTATCAGTGGCTCAGGTGTTAAAGGTTATCAATGCTTTCTGTGGGACACTATCAGTGGCTCAGGTGTTAAAGGTTATCAATGCCTTCAGTGGGACACTATCAGTGCCTCAGGTGTTAAAGGTTATCAATGCTTTCTGTGGGACACTATCAGTGCCTCAGGTGTTAAAGGTTATCAATGCTTTCTGTGGGACATTATCAGTGGCTCAGGTGTTAAAGGTTATCAATGCTTTCTGTGGGACACTATCAGTGGCTCAGGCAACATCCAGGTCATCCGGCCAGACCCCAAATTCTCCCATGCCCTTTATCTGGGAATTTTCAAACATTCTCAAATAATCAACTCAGGTAACGCATCAATCTCACCGATTTGGTCTGCAAGCGAGCACCGAGTCTGGCGCCAACAGTGAGATTGTAAACCGCCTGACGGGCGTGGCTGAGCCGCCTGATGAGCTGCAGCCGGCCGCCAGCCTGCGGCATGTAGAAATCTTCGCTGCCCCGGCCTGCAAAGCGCGATGGAGCAGACGAATGAATGAATGGTCTTAGGCTAGCGCATTGGGCAGCTGGCTAAGAAACGGCCACAGCTTTCTATTGTGTAACTGAACGATGAAAATTCGCATAAAACATAACTTTATGGCTAGCTAGAGTGCTGGATTACCCTAAGCTTGCACATTAAATAACAGCTACTGAAAATACCGTACACTGTGATATACTATATAATAAAATATAATAGGCGCAAATACGAGTATTTTTGAGTATAATTTCAACTACATATACAGAGTAGAGAATGAATATGAAGCTTTGTTAGACGATGTGGTTGAATAAGGGATAGACTATGTGTTGGATTATGGGATAGACTATGCTTTGGAATATGGGATAGACTATGTGTTGGATTATGGGATAGACTATGCTTTGGAATATGGGATAGACTATGCTTTGGAATATGGGATAGACTATGCTTTGGATTATGGGATAGACTATGCTTTGGAATATGGGATAGACTATGCTTTGGAATATGGGATAGACTATGCTTTGGAATATGGGATAGACTATGCTTTGGAATATGGGATAGACTATGCTTTGGAATATGGGATAGACTATGCTTTGGAATATGGGATAGACTATGCTTTGGAATATGGGATAGACTATGCTTTGGAATATGGGATAGACTATGCTTTGGAATATGGGATAGACTATGCTTTGGAATATGGGATAGACTATGCTTTGGAATATGGGATAGACTATGCTTTGGAATATGGGATAGACTATGCTTTGGAATATGGGATAGACTATGCTTTGGAATATGGGATAGACTATGCTTTGGAATATGGGATAGACTTTGCTTTGGATTATGGGATAGACTATGCTTTGGAATATGGGATAGACTATGCTTTGGAATATGGGATAGACTATGCTTTGGAATATGGGATAGACTATGCTTTGGAATATGGGATAGCCTGCCAGGTAAAAAATGAATTAGATGTCAGTATAGATAGGTATAAGAAATCTTCACAAACTCACCAGTGAGAGTAAACAGCATTTTAGTTGCCATGGTAACAGCCGGTGTGACCAACAATCTCGGCACGCTGTCCTCCAGCGCCAGATTGTCGAACAATCGGACAACCGCATCGGCGCCGTCGCCGCCGGAGACATCAATTTGAAACAAGTCGACAGCTGTGCCAGCGTCGGGCTCCGGCAAAGTCGGCTGCTGCTGCTCGATCGTCAGCTTGACAGAAGCCATCGCTGACAGCTCCAGCCTGCCGGCGTCCTTAGCAACCACGGTGAATGTCATCATATTGGAACCGACGCCAGTATCTAATCTGAGCAGCCTGGGAGAGATGCTCAATTCGCCTGTAGATTTAGAGATTCGAACCCCGGACCCAGACGGCTGCAGCGAGTACAGAATGGTGGCATTCTCTAGCAGGTCCTTGTCGACGGCTGGCAGGCGAGTCAGCAGGACTTGCTCGTCATCTGAGGGCGGCAGGCAAATGTTTAAAGTACACGCGCACTAAAAGGGCCCCATAGAGTGGCATGGAGGCATTCCTTATTAAATTAGCGTATTACCACCGGCTTAGTAGATGTCTCAATGGCAATAAAAGTTGGGCATCAGCTGTTCCAGAGAGGGAACTAAAAAGCCTACTAGTGATAAATCATTTCCCAGTCCCATCTAAGCATCTGTGACAGATTAAATTAACTTAATCCAATAATTATTAATGCAGTAGGTAGAGCGGATGGCGCAGGATCGCATTTGAGCCATCATCGGCATCATCCAATTAACTCTCACCGTTTGACGTCCCCTCAGCTGAGCTGTCAGCAATAGCCGTGACCTGGAACAGCGGCCGTACAAACTTAGGCGGTGAATCGTTTAAATCCGATACGGCAATCTCCACTAGCAGGTCGGTGCTGAGAGGCGGCGCGCCCCGGTCAGCGAGGCTGACAGTCAGCAGGAATTGGTCGGCTACTTCGCGATCAACTGCCAATTCTGTTGTTGTCAACCGGCCTAGAGGTGTGAGAGACACAATAGGACACAATTTAGCTTTACGCCGTGCAAAGTATATACAAACGCCTTATAAAATTATGACAGGTGTTTTATTATTAGCGAAACAATTAGCACCTTTTCAAGCAGCTGCATAGTTATGTGCTAGTTTTCACACTAGTACTAATGAGATAAGCTCAGATATTCTCACCTGTCTCAGGGTCGATACGAAAATGTCCCGCAGTATTGCCGTCGGTAATGGCATAAACTATGCTGGCATTGTCGCCCAGATCCTGGTCCATAGCCGGTATGCTGCTAAGCAGTACAGTGCCGGCCGGAGCGGCCTCCACCAGCTGCAGCCTGTAGTGCGTCTGGTCAGTTGGCATCGGTCGATAGTCATTCACATCCTCTAGGTTGATGTACACCTGGCAGATTGAGATCTTCTCCTCGGCGTGGGTGACCACGGTCTGGCCGGCCAGCAGATAGGCGTGCACTGTGAGCCACAAGCCGGCCGGCTGGCTCTCCCTGTCCAGCGGAATTCTAGTGCGAATCTCGCCTGTTGGTGAGTCGTGACGAAAACATTATGCGGCGGGGTAAACGGCGGGAGCAACCATGACAAAATTTCTCGTCATCTAATTAGATCACAATTTATGTTTATCGATTTATGCAATCAATGAAAAATTGCGCTAATAACTGCAGAAAAGGACTTTCTAAACCACGCCCAAAATATGGGACTTGTAGATTATTTTTGCTGCTTTTTCTTTCGTTTTTTGTGCAAAGTACATACAGTATACCCGACTAACGAATAAGTGCTGTAGAAATTTCTTTAGTAAAAGTACAAAGCCAGCCGGCTATACGAGGTACAACCTTGCGGAATCCGCAACGGTGTTGACTACCCTTTCCCTTGGGCTGCCCCGCCTAACCCACCCGACCCCCCCCCCCTAAAGACGCCGCAGCGCTAACGTGCAAGATCCAGTCGATCTGATTTCATTTGCCATGCAGAGCGACAGAAAATTCGGGCGCTCTTTTGGGGATGAAAAATAGACAATAATCAGCCTTAGCGCCCATTAGCTTTTGCCCTATACCATGGACTATTTTTATATTTTTAAGGGTAGTCAAGGGAATTACCCCCTAGGAAAATTAAGACCAAAATGGGAATGCACTAGGTAAGAGGTGCTTAGCATTAACAGGAAATTAAGCGCCATACGTTTCTAATTGAAGCACGCGATTCACGCACGTAGCTGGGAGAAACAGATGTGAGGTTGTATAAAGAGAACTTACTTACGTAGGATTTTTTCTAGGTCCAATGAAAACATAACAAATATTTTAGTCGTATTATGAAACTATTGTAGCAAAAGAAACAAAGAACACGGTTTAATTAACTATTACGTAGATTGTATCGAAACAGGAGAGCTTACTTATATTAGCTACAAACTGTAGGTAAAATACAGGTGTAAAAGCTCTCTATAGTATTATTATACAGCCTGTTTTTACTAGGCTTTCCTTCCGGCAACTACCGATAGTTAATTAGTGAAGGTAGAAAGCAGAAGAGACATGCAACACAGTCTTTTTCCAGGTTAGTAATGAGAAAGACCCAGGGGCAAGCAGAGCTGGAAGAGTTTTCCTGCCAACTAAGCCTTTAGACACAAAATTAGGGGGCATTAATTTAGTGCTTTTAGAATTAAGAGTTTTTTGGTTTGACAAAGTAAAGCCTGTCACTCAATATTTGATTTTGAATTAAATTACTAATCGTTTATCTGAATTTTGTGTATGCGAATACGTCTAAAAATCCGAGTCCTTATACGAATATTTCGAATCGTACAGTATTTTCATAAATAGCAGTCGCAGATGAGAGTGAATAGACACCGATTCTGGACACCAACAGCCACCAAAACTCGCCGCCTCTCTTCAAAATGCACTCTCACGCCATTTTTTCTCTCTGCGGCCTCCTCTATAGGTTGGCTATTGCTGTTCAAGAGAAACTTTTCCGTGGAGTGGAGTTAGATGAAATTATTGATGAATGATGACGAATTTAACGAAGCATCAGACGTACAGTGAGACTGACTGAGGCAAATTTTTTTGCTGACAAAATCGAAAAAGAAACACAAAAAAACACCGGGTACCGGATGATGAAGGATAGATGGCTTAAGAGACCCGCAGAGAGTCGACACGCTGTCCGCGCCCTGTTGCAAATTATTGAATTCAGAGGGACGAAGGGAGCCCCACTTAATCATGCGCCCACGCCACCATATCTACACACTGCGGTCACGCTTGCACACGTGTTACATACAGGGCCGTGGCGAAACAGCCGATAGCAATACACGATTGCTCGCTTAAGCTCGACCTCAAGCCCCACCTGCAGACACGATCCGATTCTCTCAGGAGAGCCAAGCAGCAGGTCTCCGAGAATTAGGATCCCATATTTCATTCAGCTTTCTAAGGTTCTCCGAGACTAACAAGCAAACGCTATTTACTTCGGGCTTAAGCCATCGAGTTGTCATATCTGCGTTGGTCCTTATTACCGATTGTTATATCCAACTAACCCCCGAGGGGGGGGACAAAACTGTGTTATTCTAGAGTCAATTCAAGCTATTGTGCCATTAATAGCAGGCGCCACTCGGCAAAGAACAAAAGAGCTGCATTATAGATAAAGAAACTAGCGCCACAGCTTTTGTTTGAAAGTTAAAACAGGCACGAAGACCAAACATTTCAACAAGAAAAACCCGGAAGCGACGCCGATTAGGCCAAGGGAAGAGCTCAGCTAGCCAGCAGCTGTGTATTAAGTCTTTTGCCTGTTTCAGCCACGCGCAATAATGCCTCATCACTGCCCAGGCTGGACAGCTCGCCTCTCTGCCCCGCTACTCGAGCTGTGCGTTTCTTCGTCTAACAGAGACATCTGGCAGAGGGGACCATAGGAAAGCAAAAAGGGGGCCGGGGCGACTCTCTAGGAGTGGGGAACAAGAGTTTAGCTAGGCCTAGGGGAACTGGGACTCTCGTGACATAAGAGGGCGGCCCGGCTAGCTCTCCTCGCCCATGACTCATGCGGGCTTAGCAGAGCAGGGTCTACGGCAGTCTAAGCAGAAAAGAAAATGAGCAAATAACCTGTGTTCCATCTTATCCCACTTTGCCGCACTGGAATGCAATTCCTAGGCCACAAATAACTTCCAATGAAAACTCACCAGTCTGGTCAATAGTGAATCGTCCAAGTCCACTACCCGACGTGATAACATAGCCAACGGTGATACTGCCGGATGCGGCGATATTAGGATAAATTGTAGTATTAATGCGACCCACCGATGTACCAACTCTTACATCTTCACTTAATGAAAATGAGTAGACAGCTTCGGAGAAGATTATATAAACTGGCGGAGGCACCGCTGCAACAACGTTGATGTTTAGAGAGATTCTGCTCCGCTTCGGCGCTATCGCAGAGTCTCTGGCGTCCACAAACAATTGATAGGGCGACAGCTCTGCCGACAAAGGCTTGGCTAAGTACAGACAGCCCGAGTCCTGGTCGATTACAAAGTGCGACAGAACTTTCGGTACGCCAGACAGGCTGTACACAATGCGTCCGTTTTCACCATAGTCGCTGTCAACGGCAATGAGTCGAGTCAGAAAAGAATTGACAGGAATGTCCTCGCTGATAGTTAACGCCAGTCTCTCGCTGCTACTTGGACCGGGACTCTTCGTGATGAAAGTAGGCGCATGATCATTCTCGTCGGCAATATTTACACGGAAGTGCAGCTCCGAGCTGCGCTCGGGCTGCCCGCTGTCGTGCGCGCGCACTAGAAGATCGTATACCGAGACGGACTCGCGATCTAGCAGGTCTCGAGATGCTGTGCGCAGGACGCCAGTGTTTGAATTGATTGAAAAGGCGTTCGTATCGCTGACGCTGTATCGGACAGTTCCGTTGGAACCGGCGTCAGGATCCGTAGCGGAAAATCGACAAATCTCAGTACCAATCGGCGTGTCCTCGGGAACAGTGACATCAAATACTGGCGATTCAAGCAGTGGCGAGTTGTCATTGACGTCTAACACGCGAATCATTACGTGAGATAATGTGGAGCAATAACTTGGCTCGCCCATATCGCACACAGTAATGTTAAGCATGTAGGTCTCACGTTTCTCTCTATCTAATTCATTTAGAACAACTAAGCTGACGCGCCTAGAGCCTTCACTGTCGTCTGTTTCATCAGTTGAAAACTTATCAAGCCTCTGAGTAACATTGAATGCGTAGCCAATGTTCCCAGAATCAATGCGAAACTGCAGACGACCATTGTAAGATCCATAAGGATCCTGATCCTCTGCAAAAAAACTGGCCACTGTTTGTCCGATTCCAATATTTTCTGGAACAGAAAACGACGACAGCACGGAGTTCAACAACGGTGGCCGGTTAGGCAAGTGATCACCAAAAGACCGAGACTGTAATGATTCAAACATTTGAACAGACACTTCGTGACTATTGCGCGCCTTTTTGTTAGCCTCATATAATTCGGTAACACTACGTACGTGCTGAACACAGCGCGTTCTTTTGGTAGAAAACTGCAAATTGTCTAAGATGTTGAATCGCACACGCAACTTTGGCGACTCGCGACCCGCACGGTCAGTGGCAACTATAGAGAGCACAATTTGATCATTTATCACTCCATTTAGGTCACATACTAGTTTTAAATTGCCAGTTGTGCTACTAATTGTAAAACATCTGCCACCAAGAGGATCGTCGAAGATTTTGTAAGTCACCGGTGCAAATGGATAGTCGAGATCCAGAGCTGGAAAATGTCCTGTCTCGAAGCTTTTATCGCTTCGCAATAGGTCGACAACACAAGAGTCCGACTCGAATTCCGGACGAAACTCGTCTTCTGGATTAATATTGACATAATAGATAGCTAGTGATTCCCTTGGAATTGGCTGGCCCTGATCAGAGACTCTCACATAGAGAGTATAGTTTGCGGCCATTGTTTCTGAGTCTAGAGACCGACTGACCACAATTCGTTTCCCGACAATGCCAAAGGGAACTTCGGGACTTTCAGCCATGCTTACGATCAAGTCGCTCGGTGTGGCGTCGGCATCATCAGCGTCTACCGTTAAAACCGTAGTTCCTACCGTTGCCGACTCAGATACGGAATGAACTGTTGCATTGTTCGCGATTGAGGGCGCGAATTCGTTGCAGTCAGTCACATCAACTGTGAGAGTGTGAAATATTAGTCGTCTTAGGTTATCTGCATCGCGAATTCGAGCAAATATAGACAGCTTCGGAGCAGATTCAGCGTCTAGTGGCGACTTGATAACAAGGACACCCGTGTCTTCATCTAGATGTACGTAAGAATTGCCTTGCAGCATGTTGTAGCGATATTTAATATGCGGCAGCGTCTGATTATAGATAGTAGAATGAAACTGGAAGATAATAGACCCAACTGGCATACACTCTGGAACGGATACGAAAAATTCCAAGTTAGTGGGGTCGATTCCAAGAAGACTACGATCGTTAGGATTAACAATGAAGTTTCCCGTAAAATGCTGGCCCTGATCAACCGGATCAGTAACAGAAAAGTTCACGTTGAATTGCCGCTGGGACACACTGGGAGAAAAACTGAAATCGTTGCGCAGCTGCAGTCGATACGCAGAATCGGAGGTGTGCACAAATTCGAAGTAGTTGTTAGCTTCGCTGTTTAGTATCTGAACAGAAGACCTATTGCTTGCTCCAGTGAGATTAAGCCACGCAAATACACTGCCAGCCTTGCCTAAATTATTCACATGGTTTAGGACGTTCACGGTACCAGTAATTTGTTGCACAGGTACCCTATCCAAATCTTTTACTATGACAGTCACCAGTACATCACTATAGTTCTCTGTAATCGGACAGCTACGCGTCTTCGGATTGACAACAATAGCACGAAGCTTGTATTCTTTCTGTAGCGGACGGCTGGTGAGTACTAAGGCTCCGGTGTGTGGATTCAGAGTAAACACTGGAGACAAGTCCCGCAGGTAGAGCACGTACGACGTTTCGCCTCCGGAGGGTACTTCAACCTGCACGTGACCGATTGTGGAGAACAGACTCTGGGTGGAATCGATGCTAAAGGTGTAAGAGATTGCCGAAATGAATGGGCACAGCTCGGTGACTGCCAACACCTTCAAATAGAGAATGCATCGAGGCGAAACTGTTGGAACGCCAGCAATTTCGGCAGAGATTGGAACAGCAAGGGTGCCAGTGAAATTTCGACTGCTGGCAGCGAGGTTGGTCGTGCGCAAACGCAGGAATGTGACCCCGCCGACATGCTCTGACCATGGCATGAAGAAGTTGACGAAATTATCGTCAGCTACTCTGAAAGAGACAGCCTTGTCTGTCTTTAAACTGATGAGTGTCCGCTGCAGCTGGACAGGCGTGTTCTTGAACTTGAACACTGTTGCATTGTAGTGCTGCTGAGAAAACTTGTACTCTGATGCAATTTTAATTGCATTGCTGCTAATTAAGGCCTGACAGAACAGCAGAATGAGTAATGCCAGGAGCCCATCATGTTTCTTCATGTCTTCACCCTAAAATTTATTAAGATAAAATGACAGTCATGTATAACCAAATATCTAAATGAGCAGAAAAAGTGAACATTCACAAACAATGTAAAATATAATTCAAATAATTACAAATGTCTAGCTCTAACAAGAAAACTTAAAGACAAAGGCAGACATCACCTTGATAAAAATATAGATGATTTTTATCAATTGATATCATATAACCAATTAAAATATTTGGTCAAGCCATCTAAAAAATTCACTATAAATATTGTTCAACAAGTAGACATACAAATTTCACTTTTAATTTCTATGTATATATTTGCAAAAAATAAGTTTTATAAGAAAATCTAATATACTATGGGCGATATTATGGCTTACAAAAAAGTAAGAGATAAGAAAAATCACTCTTTGATTTAATTTTTACTATATTGCAAAATTATCTAAAATTTATTAATACTTTCTTATATAGCAAAGGTAAGTTGTTTTTGGCTATTGGGTTTCCAAAAAATATTGTTTAAATTTAATTTTAAATACTTGTTTAAACTAAAAAAGAATCAATAAATAAAACTACAAATATAAATCTATCTAATGGCAATGCTACAAAATGTCTTCATTATATAGGCCTATAGATAGAAATATAGAGTGATTATAAAATTGTGATTTAAATGAATTTAATTGGACTTAGCATTAACTATAGATGAAAGAATCCATGGATTACTCATCTGAAACTTGAAATTATCCTTGCTATAAACCTATAGGCAGATAAAAGTTAAAAAACCCTTGGGCTGTAAGATTTTATTTGCTATTGAATCAGGTATGTTAGATGCATTTTTGGATTCTTAAAAGCTCAGCAACAAGTTAAGTCCTATCTATTATAGGGCCTATAGGATTATTTTTTCCTTTCATAGTTTTCACAGGCCAAAATGACCATAGATTATTTTAGATAAGCAATCCAAAATATTCCTTCACCCATGGTACTAACCAATGGTCTGCAAGTCTGCAAAACTTTCTGCAAAAAAAGTCTGAAAAAGCAGACTTTTGACCATCACTAGAATCAATTATGACTTATGACATGTAGCTGTAGTAGAATTTCAAAGGCTATCTTGAGCTATACAATGACATTGTCCTCAGAAACAGAATTTTAGAAATAATGGTGGCCATGTTTAGGCTTATTCTTTTATTACTAACTGGTATGTTAGCTAAAAAACACAAATATATAAATACTTACAGTTTCATATCTTCTTTGCTTCTGTAAGCAAAGGATAAATATTCTTACTGAAGCCTTTGAAGAAACTAGTGAATTGGAGCAATCACTTCATTTTTCTGTTTCGTTGTTACAGAAGAAGTGAAGAAAGAAATTACGTAAAAAGACTAGAACCGGGCTAAAAAAGAGTATTTTTGCACTGGTTTGAGCTTGTCAATATTGGCGTGCCGTTAGTCGATTGTATATAGTATATAGCATGTGGTCATTCAGCGAAACCTAACTTTAAATAGTCTTGAGTAGCTTTATATTAATTAAACAAAAAGTCGTTACCAGTCTTACTATTAAGAATAAGTTAAATAATAATTTTAATATTGAAGCTAACTATAGCAAAAATACAAAGTTCTTGTCATGTTGCATATAAAAATGATGTTTCATCAAGTTGTGAAATACGCTTTCGTTGATATTTGTAGAAATGAGACAGATTTCGATTGTACGCTAAATTAATCGTAAATTAAGACCCACTGAAAGGAAAGCGTACAAATCCTATTTAAAAAACTACTACTACTGGATTCTACTGGATTCAAATTAGATCAGCACCTACTGGAGTATACATACACGTACATGTGTATACGTCAACTTTGGGTTTGGGTTTATAAAAAGAAAACAATTGGAAAAGTTTACTTTCACTACACCACTGTATACAATACAACAGAGTAACCTAATTGTGCATTCTAGATTAAAGGAATGGTAATCTTCGCTGCAATTATAAATTTTGTCATCAAAAAGTGATTTTCTTATCTCCACTGTCTATATTTTCAGGATATTGCCCCCCCCCCCCTAAAATTACACGATGTTTACGTTTTAAGACAATTGTAGTAACAATCTTCCTTCCAAATTTTACATTGTACGACTACTAATTCGCGCAATAAATACTAATAGCTAACTAATACTCTTTTGAATTCTGGTATTCGTCATATAGCAGCTACAAATGCATATTGCATGTATATATATCTTCTGCCACCGATCCTGTTTTTGTCATTAGATAAAACTAAACATCAATACGGCATTATGACTACTGAACGGAATGAAAATTGATAAAACAGTTAAATTAATGGATTTGTATGCAAGAGACATACATGTACTGCTGCAGTATCTCTTAAGTGGCACTCTTGGTTTTTACACTCACATGTATGTATCGGTATAGACATCGATCATGTGACGCACAAAAATAACGGTTTTTAATTTCGCATACTTCTGTCAAGTTTCATACACATAACACGTGTAGTAAGAGCATATATAATCGAGTATACGATAGATTTATTATTCCAAGCTTTCAAGCTCTTCAAGACCTGCAGTCCAGACCATAGAATAAGCATTTTTGTATTATGCAGCAGTGGTTTTGTTTCCTTAAAAACTCAAATCAATGGTTGAGGACAGACTGCTCAGCTGAATTATTTTTGGGAATGCTATTACATTTAGCATCTCATGTCAGCCAACTCAGATAAGTTCTGCACATATCGTTCCAATCTGAGGACAACAGAAAAACGCGACCGTAACTGTGTAAGTTATGAATCCTGCATCAATATAATAATAAACCTTTTACACCTGAGTTAGATTCAGGAACATTTGATTTTGGATTAGCAATCTGGAAAACTCTGGAGCTAAGAATCAGATGATTTTTATCACAATAATTTGTACTTCTCGCTAGCCAGGTTAGATGGTGGAGCTGCCCTGGCTGTCAAGTTCCGAGACGCAGCAGGACTGGCAGTTGCAATCCGCCAAGCGCCACCTGAAGGACAATCGCTCCCGATCCCGAAGCCGCAGCCGAAGAAGCCGCTACGAGAGTCGCCGATTTCAGGTGCCGCAGGCGAAAGTCATCGCGGCTGGGCGGAAACGGCGGGGCGACTCGCCAACCGCTACAGCCTCGAGCCTGGAGTTAAGCAATTCAAAAGCTGCAAGCAGGTGCGTACGGCTTCTGCCGCTCCGGTTCTCAATAGAAGCTGCCGCCGATTCACCGCTCGATTCGGCGCTGATTGTTCGGCCGCTGGCCGATCCCGGTAAGCCGATCCCGGAGTTTCCACGGCTTTCAGGTGCATGCAATACGGTAGTTGCAGTTTTCAGGGGATCATAACTTCATCTCCAATACGGTGTTTAAAGTGGCATTTACACTTAATCGTGGATAATGGGGCAGAGAAGTTCAGCGGTAAACGTGTCCGACTCCGCGTCACGACCAAGCTGGTTCGATTCGGTGCGCAACCATGCACATTCATTGGGGGCTTGTGTGTGCACAAAACTTGGCCCACGGGGCTGCCGTGCCATTCGCAACCATGAAGGCCAACATCCAAGGCACACAGAGTGTACATGTCTGACGATTAGACAGTCAGGGCCACTGTACACCCGTGTGAGCGTGTGTGTGTGTGTGCATACTTGAGTACAGTATTGGAGGGCTTGCATGTGCTCAGGAGTCAGCGGAATGGCCAGAATTGCCTTAGCTCTGGTTGCGGAACCATTTCGCCGAAGGCGTTGCGCCAGAGTTCCCCAGGGTTCTGTTTTGCGCCAGAGTTCCCCAGGGTTCTGTTTTGCGACAGAGTTCCCCAGGGTTCTGTTTTGCGCCAGAGTTCCCCAGGGTTCTGTTTTGCGCCAGAGCAACCACGAGTCAGAGAGGAGGATTTTATATAGCAAATCTTTGCTAGAAGCATGAAGACCTGTTGGAGGTTTATGTGTATGCATTGTAAACTAGGAAATTGCTTTCAAAACTGTTATGATTTACTATAATAAATAACAATAAGAGCCAGGAAACTAAGATATAAAGTCGTACTGGGCCAGCTTATGAGTTTTGGCTTGGCGCATTTACGTAAAATGTAATAAAACTTTGCAATAAGTGAGCTAAGCAATAAAACAGGCAAGGTGAATTAAAAGTACAATAATTAGATCTGCTTTGACCAATGACCAATATTTTAATAGTTTCTCTAAAACAAACCAAGATAGCCGTTCTTCTACTACATTCGCCCTTGCTGTTGTCACGTGCATCAATCTGAACTGCCTTGAGGTCGAGGAATAATAATGATTTTTTTAAGTGGCTCGTGACAGCTTGATTCTGTTTAATTAAAACTTCAAATTGGCTACACTGTTCTGTTTGACATTTTAATTCTTTTCAGATCATTTCAAAGGCATTTGCCAGCAAGAGGCAACGGCTAGATTTGTTAATCTGGATTCAGCAAACACTCTGAACAGTGTGAGGGCCTTTTTGATTTCATTGGTTGCATTTTTAAGTTTCTATTTACGCTATGAAATGAGTACCAGAAGCTGCTTATCAGGGAGGGCCGTAGCCTAGAGGTGCTCTGATATGCCAGCGGCCCAGGCTCGATTCCAAGTGCAGTCACAAAAGTTTGGGGCTGAATCGGAATCTCGGCTTGGCTCTGCTCGTGCAATTAACGCCCTTGAGGGCCAACCCCCAAGGCGCAGTGAAGTGTACATGCCTAACTAATAGAGTTAGGGCCGCTGTACACTCCTGTGTGAGTCTGTGCCTGTGCGTGTGACTGCATCCGTATCCGCGCGCTTGTGTGCTGCTCAGGGAAGTCGGTGGAATGGGCAGCAATGCCTCTCGCCGGTTGTGTGACAATGTCGCTTGAAGTGCACCAGGGTGCGCAGAGCCCCTGTCTCCAACAAAAAATAAGTTACATGTCAGCGTAGTTTGCCCTGCTGCTCCCTCCTGCAGAATGCAACCACGCGCAAGTTCGCTGCCCAGATGCTGGCTGCGCACAACGAGTACCGATCGCTGCACCAGTCGCCGCCGCTGCGGTTCAGCGAGGAGCTGACCCGGCAAGCGCAAGCCTGGGCGGAGCTGCTAGCAAAGCGAGACTCGCTGGCCTACGATTTGAAATGCGACGCAGCTGGCATTGGCGAGAACGTGGCCAGAAAGTGCGACATTGGCCATGGGGAAGTGACAGGTAAGAAGGCTTTTGGCGACAATTGAGCAACAAGCCGAGGCGGCAAGCAGCTGACCTTTGAGCAAGCACAGGGTTTACAGCAGGGTTTGGCTTGATTTTTTACCTAAATGGTTAGATGGCCAGCGCATGACTGCGGACCAGAGGAAGGGAAACAAAAGAGAGAATAGAGGAGAAGAGAAGAGCGCAAAGAGAATAGAAGGGAGATGAGATAAGGGAGAGGAGAGAAGGTAGAGAAGAGAAGGGAGATGAGAGAAGGGAGATGAGAGAATGGAAAAGAGAGAAGGGAGATGAGAGAAGGGAGATGAGAGAAAGGAGATGAGAGAGGGGAGATGAGAGAAGGGAGATGAGAGAATGGAAAAGAGAGAAGGGAGATGAGAGAAGGGAGATGAGAGAAAGGAGATGAGAGAAAGGAGATGAGAGAGGGGAGATAAGAGAAGGGAGATGAGAGAAGGGAGATGAGAGAAGGGAGATGAGAGAGGGGAGATGAGAGAAGGGAGATGAGAGAAGGGAGATGAGAGAAGGGAGATGAGAGAAGGGAGATGAGAGAAGGGAGATGAGACAAGGTAGAGGAAAGAAGGGAAAGGAGGGAAGAGAGATGAGAGAAGGGAGATATTGAATAAGAGAGAGATAGGAGAGATAAGAGAAGGCTGAGGAGAGAAGGCTGAGAGCGCTGAGAAGAGGCACAAACCTTAGGCGGGCCGGACTGCTATTGTGAAGTTTCAAAGGACCCGAGGGCCCCTGGTCTACAGTGTCCCATTGTCAGGCAGGCGCGCACTCTTAAAAATAGGCCTTCATGGTTGGAAGTCGCACGACACGCGACCAGGCCAAATTTGATATATCAGTCCCAAATTATTGTCAACGCGAGAGGGATTGCTACTGAGTTAAAAATAATAATAACAATAATTGATTACACCTGCCCTATTGGGCAGATGTGCAACCGACAGCTCAGCCACAGCTATTGCGCGGCGCATCTGAAGGCTGCGTACGGCTGTTCAGTCCAAGGAATGGGGGTCGCCACACACACCCTCAATTACCCCAGCTAATGCTGGCACCCATTTTACAGCTGGGTGAACTGAAGCAATGCAGAGTTAGTTGTCTTGCTCAAGGACACAAATTGTTCCAGTTGGATCAAGAATCGAACCCCCGACCTTCAAGTCGTGAGTCTGACGCTCTAACCACTAGGCTACAACCCCCTTACTACCTACAACCCCTTTCTAGGCTACAACCCCCCTGCTAGGCTACAACCCCCTTGCTAGGCTACAACCCCCTTGCTAGGCCACAACCCCCTTGCTAGGCTACAACTCCCTTACTAGGCTACAACCCCCCTGCTAGGCTACAACCCCCCTGCTAGGCTACAACCCCCTGCTAGGCTACAACCCCCCTGCTAGGCTACAACCCCCTGCTAGGCTACAACCCCCTGCTAGGCTACAACCCCCCTGCTAGGCTACAACCCCCCTGCTAGGCTACAACCCCCCTGCTAGGCTACAACCCCCCTGCTAGGCTACAACCCCCCTGCTAGGCTACAACCCCCCTGCTAGGCTACAACCCCCCTGCTAGGCTACAACCCCCCTGCTAGGCTACAACCCCCTGCTAGGCTACAACCCCCCTGCTAGGCTACAACCCCCCTGCTAGGCTACAACCCCCTGCTAGGCTACAACCCCTCTGCTAGGCTACAACCCCACTGCTAGGCTAAAACCCTCTTAAGCCTTCTACTGCGGTAGCTTCTGACTGAGATACTCATACCCATTGTCAGAGTATCCTACAGTACATAATGTATTGCAAAACATTTTTCAAATTTTTTCTATGGCAAGTGTCCATTGATAACTTTTTAATGTGCTCATCCGGTACATAATCAGCTCAAGAGTTCGTGGACACCTGGTACGCTGAAGTGCACAATTTCAATTGGCGAAGCTTAGAAGATCAGTTCGAATGCAGTAAGTTAAATATTTGAAAAACCTAAGAGCAAAAACTTGCTGACAGTCGCGGCAGAGTGAGAAAAGACTCGCTACATTGAATGGCGCTCACCGATCGATTCCGAAAACCGCAGGTCATTTTGCCCAAGTGGTCTGGCGCGCCAGTCGCGAGGCCGGCTTCGGCAGAGCCATCTCCATGTCCGGCTGCGTCTACATTGTTGGCCGCTACCGCCCGATGGGAAATAATCCCGGAGAATTTCCAAGAAACGTTTTGCCGCGCGTGTCCAGAGCTCGGGCCTCTGGGAGTGAGTTTGCTTTGAGTGAGTTGCCGCTCATAAGACATCTCTGCTAGCACTAAGGAAATTCTCACCCCTAGCAAGTAGGTAGCGGCGTGTAAATCTTGCATTTTACTGGCTTGCTCATCCCTCTGTTACAAACAGACTATCGAGCATCGCGGGTGTCCGGCATAGCAGCTGAAAACAGGAAAGGAGAAGCTGCTGCTCCACTTGCGCCTCGGTCGCCGAAGGCGGAGCGAGAGCCGTCGTCAGACCGAGAGCCCGCCAAACGAGTGCCGACGCCTCCTGCCGTCAAGTCATCTCCGAGCTCCGCACCAGAAGCCCCGCTATCAACAGCGACTAATGAGGAGCCCGCCCCATCTACTAAGTCTTTGTTCGGCGCTCTTGGTGCCAAGTCTTCGGCTGGCCCTACTGCCTCGGCGCCTGTATCGGCAATGTCTTTGTTTGGCTCCTTGAAGTCAAAAGCTCAGGGCCCGGCCAATTCAGAGCCTGCCTCGTCTAAGTCGCTGTTTGGCGCTCTGTCGGGAAAATCTGACGGAGGCGGCGCCAAGGGGCCCCTGACCGCCAACATCCTGCACCAGACGCTGGGCGGCTCGCACACTCGGCAGAAAAGACCCTCAGCTGAAGATCTAGAGGAGGAGGCAGTTCCGGTATGCTTTGCCATATTGGTTTTTAATTTATAATAGAAGATTGAAGGTTTACTATAGGTGGACTAGCACTCGGTCCCCCCCAGGGGATGGAAGATTTCCGCCTTTATGCCCTGCCGCATAATCCGATGCAATCACAGTTTTTTACAAATATGTTTTCATACTCGTACGACCTGCGGCACCTCAAAGATTTCTAGTCTAATAGCTAAAAATGCGAAAAAGCAAACATTATACAAATCAACAAACAGGCTTTCAATATGCGCAAATTCGTCACCCAAATGCTGGTCTCGCACAACGAGTACCGGGCCCAGCACAAGGCCGGCCCGCTACGGCTTAATCCCCAGCTGAACAGGCTGGCCCAGGACTGGGCAGACGTGTTAGCGATGCGGGACAAGATGGCGCACGATCCCAACTGCTCAAGTAATAACACCGGAGAGAATATCGCTATGAAGTTCCGCATTGGAGAGACTAACTTCCCAGGTAAGCTCTTTGCTCTTTCTCTCTCTTTTTCTCTACTCTATCTCTATATCTCTTTATATACTCAGCAACATCGAAGCGTCGCAATCACAGAAGATTCTGTCTGTGGTCGCCACTTTTGCGAGTGCGGGTAAAGTCTCTCAATCTTTGCGAGTGACGCAACTCAGCTAAGCCGCGGCAGACTTGAGTTGAGGAATGAAGTGGTGGGCGAGCGGTGTGCGAGGGTTGGACGGATTAAAGCTACCCCGATCAGTTTTCTCGTATCTTTTATTTCAGAATAGTCCAAGAGAAATTGCTCACTGGCGCATAGAGTGGCGACTTTTCAATGTTGCTGAGTATACCTCTCCCTCTCCCTCTCCCTTCTCCCTCTCCCTCTCCCTCTTCCTCTCCCTCTCCCTCTCCCTCTCCCTCTCCCTCTCCCTCTCCCTCTCCCTCTCCCTCTCCCTCTCCCTCTCCCTCTCCCTCTCCCTCTCCCTCTCCCTCTCCCTCTCCATCTCCCTCTCTCTCTCCCTCTCCCTCTCCCACTCTGTCTGTCTGTCTCTCTCTCTCTCTCTCTCTCTCTCTCTCTCTCTCTCTCTCTCTCTCTCTCTCTCTCTTTCCCTCTCTCTCTTTAATTTTTCTTCTTTGAGAAGCCAATTTGATGCTTCAGACAAACATTGACTGAGGGAAAAACTGCATTTTAAAATGTTTTATACTCTCGCAGCTCTAAATATATGACCTGTATTCTCTATATAGCCATTGCTGTAAAACGTCAGCGAACTTAATTATAAGTAGTCAATTGTTAACTAAAACGCAACTACGCTATCATATGCCCTGTAAAACCCTACCAGGCGACGTATTCACGGACATGTGGTACGAAGAGATCGACTCGTACGATTGGAACAGCAACGAGATGCAACCCGAGTGCGGTAGGCAAAACTATTGCTTTCTGCTGAGCTTCTAGAAGAAGAAACAAACAGTAATATGTTAAGATTTCCAACCCCCAAACCAGTTAATGAGGACTGAGAATTCTAACTGCAAGCTTCAATCTCTTCACTCTCTCCTCACCGGCCAATAATCTAGGCCTTGTGACGCACAAATCGCATAACCCACAGCTGAGTGTTGCTAAGCGTATCTACAAAGGAGTTCTCCATCCCATCAATTTGATAATCATTGGCAGGCCATTTCACCCAGCTAGTCTGGAAGTCCACTACAGAGGTCGGTTTCGGCCGGGCCGTGTCCGACACCGGCCGAGTGTACGTTGTAGGCCGCTACAGACCGCCTGGCAACTATAAAGGAGAATTTAGAAAGAATGTTCTACCAAGCGCTGATGATGGTGAGCGATGCTGGCCGCATTGCAACTTCATACTTGACAAGCTGGAGGGTTGGTTATTAATAAAAAGGCTAATCCAGGACGGGCAACGTAATCAATTAAAAATGGATAAGATACGAGGAGGGTTAGAAAGATTTACACTCCATCTTGAGTGTGGGCGGGTCTAATGTACATTGATTGATAATCAGTCGATCGCGAATAAGTGTACATTAGATAAGTGATGGAAGACGGTCTGAGAGAAGACTGGGAGAGATAAGGATGCACGTGAGAGACGAGTCGCTTAAGTTCAGTAGAGTGTCCTAAAATATGATTTAGAATGGTCAATCGATATTCTATTCTAAATTCTATTTTCCAAGACAAAACCACCCAGGCACAAAAGCAATTAGTTTTCACCCTTATTCCACCAGCCGCTCCCCAATATTTACCCAATTTAGAAATTTCATCACGTGACTGCTTTTCAATCTTTATTATCTATCCAGCCGGCCTCCTTATCTTTGCATTAGCGTAAAATAAGTAGCATGGAGTAATGACATCTGTGCTGCATATACTATATGCAATGCACATGTCTACCATTGCACAGATTCAAGCACCAGTATCATTATCGATTGTAAACTTTTCTATAAATAAATGTACTTTTACATGTCTGTTCGTGTCCAATATAGACTACTAATTAGTAGCTAACAGATTTGTGTTCAACTAAACAGAATAAAGCACCTGTCACTGCTGCCCAATATCTCTCTCCAGTGGTGAAAGCAGCCGGCGAAGAGATCGTCAAGGAGCCAATGATGATGCCGTCGCCGATTTCGTTCGCGATGCGCGACTTTGGCGCCGCGAAACGTCGCTCGGTGACGTTCAGCACCGGCGCCGGAGGGGGCGGAGGGAGCGCCGCAATGCGCAACCTGACCGACTTTGTGCCGCAGCGCAGCGCCGATGGTGGCGGCGGCAAAGCGGCCTCGAGTCCGGTGGCGGCGCTGCTGCTTCGCCAGACACTGCAGCAGAGCCACGTGCGAGCGCCGGAGAAAAAGGAGGAGACAAAATCCGATGAGAAAGTGAGCAGCTCAGCTCAGTTGTTTTGCTTTAATACAGTTTTAGAACACCGGATTCATGTGAACAGCAGACTGACACAGAACTAGTGCCTAAAATAACGATGAAAGAGTCAGGGCAGCTCTTACATCCTGTGCGAGAGTGTGCCTCCGTACTTATCCGTATGCATGCTCAGGTGTCAACGAAATCAGACAGGCCTTATTGCCTCCTATGGCGGGCTGACTCTGCGGGTCACCTGAATTTGCACCTGCATTCCCACTCCCTTCAAAAGTACACATTTACTTGTAACTACCAGGCCCCAAGGCACATCCCGTAACGCTGTTGTTGCTGTTACGTGAAACCCGGGTAAGGCAATTCTGCCCGTTCCGCTGTACTCCTGAGGGCAGACATGCTCTCACACACACAGCTCACACAGGGTGTACAGCGGCACTGACTTTCTAATCGTCAGGCATATACAGTCTCTGTGCCTTGGGGTGTTGGCCCTCATGGTTTTGAATGACATGACAAACCCCCTGGGCCAATTTTCGTGCACACACAAGCCCCAAATGAATGTGGTTGCGCGGAATCGAACCACGGGTTCGTAGCGAGAGAGTCAGACGCGGTTGCCACCGCGCTGCTCTGCCACATAATCTCAACATATGTGTAGACTGATTTTTATAGACACCAAAGCAGAAATTTGCTATCTAAATTCATCCGACCCTCAGATCTTCAGCCAGAAGAAATTCGAGAACCAGCTGTTGGTGTCGCACAACGAGTTCCGAGCGTTGCACCGGTCGCCGCCGCTGCGCCTGAACCCTGAGCTGTCCAGGCTGGCCCAGGCCTGGGCGGAGGTCCTGGCCGGCAAGGACAAGATGGCGCACGATCCCAAATGCAGCTCGCTCGGACTGGGCGAGAATGTGGCTATGAAGTTTAGAAAAGGATTCACTAATTTTCCAGGTAATGCTCCCGTTTTGAAAATATCATTTTTGCACCTTGGATCCTGCAATGCTAATCTTCTTCTTCTTGCTCGGCAATTCTCTTTAAAGGCGATCTGTTTTCCGAGTTGTGGTACCACGAAATTGATCAGTACAAGTGGACAGGCGAGGATCAGCTGGCCTGCGGTGAGCAAATGGCCGAAGAGTTTAGGAATGAAAATGTTTGAGGATGTGACAGTTTGGGGATGTGACAGTTTGAGGATGTGACAGTTTGAGGATGTGACAGTTTGAGGATGTGACAGTTTGAGGATGTGACAGTTTGAGGATGTGACAGTTTGAGGATGTGACAGTTTGAGGATGTGACAGTTTGAGGATGTGACAGTTTGAGGATGTGACAGTTTGAGGATGTGACAGTTTGAGGATGTGACAGTTTGAGGATGTGACAGTTTGAGGATGTGACAGTTTGAGGATGTGACAGTTTGAGGATGTGACAGTTTGAGGATGTGACAGTTTGAGGATGTGACAGTTTGAGGATGTGACAGTTTGAGGATGTGACAGTTTGAGGATGTGACAGTTTGAGGATGTGACAGTTTGAGGATGTGACAGTTTGAGGATGTGACAGTTTGAGGATGTGACAGTTTGAGGATGTGACAGTTTGAGGATGTGACAGTTTGAGGATGTGACAGTTTAGAGATGTGAACACCAACTGCTGGACCATCTAGCACAACGCTGACTCGATGTGATCCCGCATCGCAGGCCATTTTACCCAGCTGGTCTGGCGATCTTCAACCGAGGTCGGTTTCGGCCGGGCGGTGTCCAAATCCGGCCGGGTCTATGTTGTTGGCCGGTACCGCCCACCCGGCAACTACAGCGGACAGTTTGGCCGGAATGTGCTGCCCCCATCCAGGGGTTTGTTTCTGTTTTTTCGACCCTTTATTATAGAGTACTTCTGCTAACGTACCTGCCTACGCACTACCTATCAATCTCTCTACCTACCTACTGACCTACATATCTAGAAAACTTCCTACCTACCTACCTACCAATTTACTTACGTTCCTACCTACCTACCTACCTACCTACCTACCTACCTACCTACCTACCTACCTACCTACCTACCTACCTACATACCTACCTACCTACCTACCTACCTACCTACCTACCTACCTACCTACCTACCCACCTACCTATCAATCTGTCTATCTCTCTACCTACCTATCTACGTACCTACCTTTCTGCCTACCAATTGCCTTCTAATCTGTCTACCTACCCGGGCGGCATTTCAGTGATGCCGAAGTCGCGCAACAACATAATTAACCGGAGCAACCTCCAGGCTGACAAGAAGGCAGCAGCTGCCAAGGCGGTCAATGCGGCAAATGAGGCGCAAGCGGACGCCAATGTTGAATACGCGGGCTTCGGCACTGCCAGGGTCGTGGAGAGGCGTCAGGGATTGACCGCGTCAAATCTTCGGGCTTTGCCGTTGGCTTCAACTGTGCAACAGCAGCAGCAACAGCAGCAGCAACAGCAGCAGACACATCAGCCACACAAGCAAGTTTCGCTAAACCCTTCCAAATAAGCTCTGGGACAGAGTTGCAGCCGCCAGTTGCACTTATTCAGGATTTGAATTTTTGTTTTCAATTTTCAACATAATTAATTCTTTCAATTAATAAAACAGAATGCTGGCTATGAGCGGTTAAAAGATATTTTGAATTTTTGCCAGAGGCACCAAATTTCCAGTGTCACTTGACATTCATGCGCTATTTAATAAATATTATATATAACGTAGCGTAGTTAGTTAGTTAGTTAGTTAGTTAGTTAGTTAGTTAGTTAGTTAGTTAGTTAGTTAGTTAGTTAGTTAGTTAGTTAGTTAGTTAGTTATTAAGTTAGTTAGTTAGTTAGATAGTCAGTCAGTTAGTTATTAAGTTAGTTAGTTAGTTAGATAGTCAGTCGGTTAGTTATTAAGTTAGTTAGTTAGTTAGATAGTCAGTTAGTTAATTATTTAGTTAGTTATTAAGTTAGTTAGTTAGTTAGTTAGATAGTAAGTTAGTTAGTTAGTTAGTTAGTTAGTTAGTTAGTTAGTTAGTTAGTTAGTTAGTTAGTTAGTTAGTTAGTTAGTTAGTTAGTTAGTTAGATAGTCAGTCAGTTAGTGTTTAAGTTAGTTAGTTAGTTAGATAGTCAGTCAGTTAGTTATTAAGTTAGTTAGTTAGTTAGATAGTCAGTCAGTTAGTTATTAAGTTAGTTAGTTAGTTAGATAGTCAGTTAGTTAATTATTTAGTTAGTTATTAAGTTAGTTAGTTAGTTAGATAGTCAGTTAGTTAGTTATTAAGTTAGTTAGTTAGTTAGTTAGATAGTAAGTTAGTTAGTTAGTTAGTTAGTTGGTTAGATAGTTAGTTAGTTAGTTAGTTAGTTAGTTAGTTAGTTAGTTAGTAAGTTAGTTAGTTAGTTAGTTAGTTAGTTAGTTAGTTAGTTAGTTAGTTAGTTGGTTAGTTAGTTAGTTAGTTAGTTAGTTAGTTAGTTAGTTAGTTAGTTAGTTAGTTAGTTAGTTAGTTAGTTAGTTAGTTAGTTAGTTAGTTA
>NIVC01002455.1:71994-74494 GCA_002269645.1 Macrostomum lignano | reverse complement strand
TACGTATGAGTAGAGCATGAAGCAACAAAAGGTTCGAAATCGCCAGCATACCATAATAGCTACTCTGCGATAGAATTACAGCACACCGCACCCTGACACAACTGAACTGTCCGCCCCACTATTCTTGCGAATGAGATTCCTGCGCCTCTCTAGAGCGAGTCCTCTCTGAAATGAAAGAGAGATTTGTTTCCAAGTCTATCTGGCAAGATTCAATGCCAGCAAAGCATCTCTGCGCCAGAGGCTCAAGCATGAATGAAGAATGGCTAAACTGGCCTGCACCCGGCCCCCCCCCCCCAACCTCGCAATGGCGCGCCCGTACCCACCAACTTTTTGTTAATATTGCCGCTGCAGTTGAACCGCCTGTGTCTGTGTGTCTTCTGTTCTCGCGATTGCTGTTCTTAATATCATCTGATCGCAACAGTTGCTGTGACTCAACTCATCGATTCGAGTTTAACTCTGAGTATAGCAGAGAAATGGCCGTCAGTTGGCTGTCTGTGTCTCTGTCCTTAGTCTTGCTTGCTGTCTTTCGGCCGGCATCGGCAGCATCGTCTCTGGAGGCTGAGGCCTGCGCCGCATCGGCCGCCTATTCGCCTTTCTCGCTAGGCAGCGGCGGCAGCGCGGCCTCGTTCGGGTGCCCGTGCTGGCGGCGCTGCGTCGGCCGGCACCGACGGTTTCGGCTGCTCGCATCTGGTTGAAGGTGAGTCAGGGCTTTAGTCAGGATTTTTATTAGGGTACGGCGTCTTCATGTACACCATCGTGGGGGCGCCAGCACACAGCGGCGCCAGCACCAAAGCGGCGCCAGAACCAATACGGCGCTAACACTAAAGCGGCGGCAGCACGAATACGGCGCTAACACTAAAGCGGCGGCAGCACGAATACGGCGCTAACACTAAAGCAGCGCCAGCACCAATACGGCGTCAGCACCAAAGCGGCGCCAGCACCAAAGCGGCGCCAGCACGAATACGGCGCTAACACTAAAGCAGCGCCAGCACCAATACGGCGCCAGCACCAAAGCGGCGCCAGCACCAAAGCGGCGCCAGCACGAATACGGCGCTAACACTAAAGCGCGCCAGCACGAATATGGCGCTAACACTAAAGCGGCGCTAGCACCAATACGGCGCCAGCACCGGATTGGCGCCAGCGCCAAGTAGTTGTTGCACAACTGATGAAACCGCGCGCTAAAATTTCGAATTTTTTGCTCCCTAGATCTCCTTTGGACCATAGACAATGAAAAGCATGGGTTCAATAGCTTGGTTATTCAATAAAGATTTACTTTCTGTAAGAACTGTAAACTGTAAGAAATTAATTACTTGATTCGACTTTCCACTGGAAAAATGTAATGTAATGTAATGTAATAAAGTACGAGCTAAAATGAATGCAATTTCTTTCCACAGACGCCTGGCAAGCATCAAAGCGTATGGAATGGGCGTTCGATCTGTTAAATAAGGATTCTGGAACGGAAGCCGGCTTGGCAATAAATGACAGCTACATTCCGAGTGAGTTCGGTGAGTAATTGTGGCTTCACGGCGTCTCAAAGTGTATGAGCTTTGAGTAGCAGGGTTGAGTCAGTGGTCTGTAAAAGTGCATGAGCTTGAGTAGCAAGGTTGAGTCAGCGGATTGAGAAACATTAAAAATGGGCTTTGAGAATAATTTCTCAATGAACACCTGCATCCGCAGTGCTGAGCGTTCACGACACCTGCGGCAGGCGCCAGGTGACGGACTCACTGCTGGACTCCATCTTCCCCGAGCTGGTGTCCACCGCAGCCTCCTGCTCAGCCAACCAGACCCTGGTGCCCGGCGTCATCGGCCCAGCTTACCACCGACTCGGCCGTGTCGCTCGCGCCGCTGCTCAACGACTTCGGCATCCCGTTGGTCTCCTACTCGGCCAGCGGCCCGGCCTGAGCGACCGCTCGGCCTATCCGAACTTCTTCCGAACCATCCCGAGCGACACCGCCCAGTTTGATGTGAGTTCACGGTGCGATGCTTGAACTTCATCATATTCTAAAATTCAACAGGATGCATCGGGTGCAGTAGTTTATAGGCTGGAATTATTGTTGTAATAATAATACGAGCGTAATTGATTACACTGCCCTATTGGGCACATGTGCAACCGACAGCTCAGCCACAGCTATTGCGCGGCGCATCTGAAGGCTGCGTACGGCTGTTCAGTCCAAGGACTGGGGAGGTCGCACACCACACCTCAATTACCCCAGCTAATGCTGGCACCCATTTTACAGCTGGGTGGACTGAAGCAATGCAGAGTTAGTTGTCTTTCTCAAGGACACAAATTGTTCCAGTTGGATCGGGAATCGAACCCACGACCTTCAAGTCGTGAGTCTGACGCTCTAACCACTAGGCTACGACCCCCTAACTAGGCCACAACCCCCTTACTAGGCTACAACCCCTTTGTCACAACTATTACTGCCATGCGAAGACCACTGCCAACACTTTTGCAGGCAATCGGGGCTGTGCTCAAGCAGTACAACTGGACTCACATCGG
>NIVC01002455.1:0-71860 GCA_002269645.1 Macrostomum lignano | reverse complement strand
GGGAAGGTTGGAAAGGACATAACTAATAGTTATAGTGTGTACTCGTAATTGAACTTTTACATGTTAATCATAGAACATAATACTTGCATTAAACATTTATTATTTCAGAGTTGCGTGCATAGCTAGAGTTTAATAACATTTAGGTCATCGGCTGAATTAGTGATATAAATATAGTAATAGTTACTGGTTAATTCTTTTTGTCTTTAGTAAAATACGAGCTGGCGGACAAGCAACGCTATTTTGTATCGCAATCATGTACAACTGAAGTCCTTCTACATCAGTTGTCCACGGTTGCAAATATTCGTAGGACTTCCACATGAGTCGCGTGATGGCAATAATGATGAATTTTACAGAGAGTAGCCTTCGAAAAATGAAAGCAAAAACTTACTTAATAATTCGATTGTATGATATACTCGCAGATTTAAAAAGTACCGAACACAGAAGCGTCTGTAAGTATCTTTCAGAGTATAAAAGACACAACAAGCAGCACCTGTACTGTGGAACTTACGAGTACGCTTGTAATTGTGCTCGTTATTACAGTTTGTCTTCTAATTCGGGGTCTAGTTAACTTTTTATGAAAAAGTAGGAAATTTTTGGAGTACCTATTCTAAAACACCAGCTCCAATTACTAAGATATTTTAACATATTTGCACGGTCTCAGAAACACTCCTGGCATAAAGACTTAAATAGAAAAACAGTATTAAACGATGCATGCATTATTTTCTGTGCTGTCTGTCGATGTGTCATATCTCAATCACGACAGCTCTAGGTAAATGGACGCAATGGAAGCGTTCAGCATCTGCTTTGTGCCCATCTTCTCTTTCTCCTCAACTTGGTAAGCCCTTTCAGGCGTCCTGGTCATGAGGTAAGCTGCCACCAGGCCAACAATCAAAGCCACACTGGCAGCGATGGCCACTCTGACAATCACACCCGAAGTACGAGTAGAAGCGACTCCAGGCTCGGGTAATGGTGTATCTAGAAAGGCCAGGTCAACTCGAAGAAATTCAAGCCCATTAGATAAATCAAAGTCGGTGGAGTAAAAGCATAACTTGTCCGCCCGGCAGTCTCTTTGGCGAGAGCGACGCTTGGACTGCCGTAAGCACTTTTGTTGTGTCGAAGGTTTGTCAAAGCCGTTTTTGGCTGATAGCGGAAATTGTAAACGGCTGTAAGGTTTTTTCGTTTCTGCAGCTCATTCAAAACGCCTTCCTGAGATATTGGCAAAACTTTGTAAGTCAGAGTAAAAGTTTTAGCGTCAAATCTGATGGCAGAAGCGTCTTTCACAAACAAGGACTTCACATTTTCAAGAAGAAGATCGTCCAACATGAAGTAAGCAGAAACCTCGACCCCGACGTCCCGGAGGTAGGCTGCGGTGCTTTCCGAAAGAGCAAATTCGAACTTGGCGCCATTCGAGACGCTGCATTTCTGAACGCTACAATTGTTGTTTGGGTTTATGAGAAAACTGTCCTTCGTCAGGCGATTTAGAAAAAAGACATCGGCACCCGTTTGATTACGATACTCTGACATGCCCACCTGTGAAACAGACTCAAACTGATTAAGAGAAGCATTGCATTCAAATCGATGACTGAAGTTGGTGCCCAGTGACGGATTAGCTGGGGAACGCGAATCACGTCCATTGTCAAAGTTTTACTTGAAGTCGAAGTTGAGGTCGTAGTCACGCTCATCCAACTGTCTCCATTTGAAAACTTTTGACGAAATGCCTCATCTGTCAGACGGTCCCAGTTCACCTTGCCGTTACTGACCATTGGCATGTAGAACGTTGGCTCCACTGTGACCGACTTCAATCCAGAGAACATCACTGTACAGCTGTAGAACAGAGATTCGCCCTCCATCGCGAACACCTTCTCAGGCAACAGACCCGAACTTTCAGAGCTTGGAATTCCACTGGCTGCAGAAGAGTAGGTCACAGCAAAGTGCGGCATCGAGACCACAGTGACGTTGAACTCAAAAAAGTGTTCCGATCCAGCATCACATTTGTATATCCCGGAATGAGCACTTGAGACGGAAGGTGTAAACTCGATGATGTTGCCAGTTCTCGACACCCGAATGCCATCTATGACTGTCCACTCCTCTAATTGGGACGCATAAAGTGGGTTGCCGTCTCTGAAAAATTGATACGTCTGGCTTTTATCGCTGCACAGAATGGGACAGACGAGGGCGGTGTTGTCCATGCCGGCCATTATGGTCAAAGTTTTCTTAGCATTTGGTGCCACTTTGCAGGCTGTAGACCATATGGGACATCCGGAGTAATGGACTTTGTCAATTGAATAGCGCTGATCTGCTGCCTGAATTTTTAAGTAGGGTTCAGATTCTCCTGAGAACGAAATGATGGTGCAGATTCCAATGGTATACTGCGGCTTCTTTTCATAATAAAATGAGGTAATCTCCTGTTTTAAACCGCAAGCAGCAAAGTCTAAATAGCCGCTCTCTACATCCAGGTGCATTATTTTTTGAAGCTTTTGATGTCGCAAGTCAAATTTGGAGTAGTAGCTTGTAAACAGCGTGGCCTTTCCCAGTTGATTGTGCAAGCAGGAGCCTGCATCAAAGTACAGGCTTGAGCCTAGTGTTATTTTGCTCCTGACGAACTGCGGTGAGTTTTTGACAAAGCTTGAAATTGACGATTCAATGAAGGGTACAGCTGGAAACTGGTCGTCAAGTGGGCTGGAATAGTTCAACCTGGTCATCAGCTCAATCGCGGCAGGGGTAAGAAATTTTAAATCCAATGCTCCCATCTTTCCAACGCTAAATGCGCCAAGTGGGTCAAAGTTGTACAGAAAGAGCGGATTGGACTGGATTGCCCCGCCAGACCATTCGACCCGCACAACGAGTTTCACTCTCCTGCTAGCCACCTGGGTATAGTGCACCTCTGAGGCTTTCATCTTCAGTTGAAAATGGTTTTCGGAGTTGCCCGCCTGTACAGTGAATGGAATGGTATTCGGGCATCGATGTTCGGGAGACAAGCTCGATTGGAGAGTGTCCATGTCAATCATTTGGCCTGGGATTGCGGGCACTCGTAAATTAGAACTCTTTTTAGGCCACTTTCGCCGCGATCGCCGCTCACGGACACCTGAATGTTGATGTGCTTGCCCTCGGTGAGAATCGACAGCATGTTGGACGATCCGACCTCCCAGGTGTCGCTCCAGGAAAGCAACACCTTGCTGGACGGTGAGAACTGGAACCGCGGCATCTGCTGGGTGGCGAGCGTGCAACCGGAGACCAGCGCCAGGAAGAATAGCGCCAAGAAGGCCATAATCTGGACATTGGATGGACATGAGTGAAATATGCATTGAAATATTGGCACCCTATAATTCGATTATTGCAAGCTTAATAGTAAAGCCAACTGCAGTTATTTCACTAAGATTCGCTAATTAAAGTTTTTACTGAACTCAATTTTAGTTTGGCAATAGAATAACTATCTCTACAGCACAAATATTGAGCTAAATATTTGCGTGCACGTTACATCTAAATTAATAATATATCGAAAAAAGAAACGTTATTACTTACAAATACCGTGACGAACTGCAGGTAGTTATAGAAGCAACTAAAGCAGAAGATTGATTCAGATTTCGACCGTTTTTGCTGCAACTACACGATTCGGGTCTAGCTACATAGCAGTGTGCCAAAGGCGCAAGCTTTAAATTCGTGCCGATGCATTTTTAAAATAAAAATGGAATGATGTCTTAGATTAAAAGAATTATTATAGAGAAAATATAACAAATGAAAATTCACTTATATGATGTAAATGTCAGACTTCTTAGAAAATTTGTTATGCCAGAAGGAAGTTTATAAAAACGATTTAAAACCGGTAACAGTATTTTACGTTACGAAAAGTTTTCCACAGTTGCATGACAAGCCACGGTATAGTGAAATACCATTTTGACTTCATTTCCATTACTTGAAATTAAAATGTCTCTTTAGCTACTTGACAAAAGTCTTGAATGAAAATCCAAGTCCATGGTGAACAATTGTTGAAGCTAATGGCTCGACTACGTAGAATAGCTTATCTACAATAAAGACGATTAAATAATTTATACCATTCAATCGCTGACTCTAACTTTACATGTACAATTGTTGAAAAATTCTTGAGTGCAAGTACATTCCGTACACAATGTACCAATAGATGAAGTAGCATGCTTACAAGAATCTGCAAGCACTAATGGACTCATTGATTCTTATTGTTCTTACAACACTGACAAGCTTGCGCGTGCAACACAGGCGATGAGCGAAATACATAGAGCGGCACTGCCATACAAAAAAAAACGGCTTCCAACGTCTATATGGATGTCGCTGGCAAATGAGTACTTTTGCAGTGTACCACCGATCACATTCGGCTGACGTAATACCCGTATAAACACTAACTTGACATACTGTCAGCACGGCACTGTGTCGCCCCACCGGCCTGCTCAACTGTCTAAGCGACCTGTTGCGCTATCGATCACATCAACTAACAACCGGTGCAACAGCTAGGTGCTACGGCTGACGACACGCGCGCACTCGGCCTTTCGTCGACTGGCTGACAATCATAACAATATGATTGCCGTAATTGTTCGTATCTCATTAGGGAGTCAGATCGAACACTTACAAAGAAGGCTGCCAGTAAGCCTTAAGTTTCCTTCCAAATCTCGTGAAAGCTCAATTCATAATCATGTTTCGAATAGCGATGCAGTCAACAATAAATGCATATTATTTCCTATACGAGCGTATCTACGAGATTTTTTCGTGGCTAAGATTGGCTTTACTGAATTTTTCGATGAGGAAGCCAAAAAATTGGTTGACTGCTATCATTACAAAAGTGCGGAGTATACTTCAAGTATTACAATTCGTCTGTATATTACACGTTGCTTATTTTCAGTTACCAAATTGCCGATTTCTCACCTGGGGGGGCTGCTCTAAACTGCTGTAAGTTCTATGGTGAGTTAAATTGCTGTGTAAGATCAGTATTACGCCAGTTTCTCTCTTTGTCGTAAGTACAGTTGGATCGAGAAAGAAATCGTCCATGGACATAAAAGAGTGGAAGAACTTGAGGTCTTTATAGCTTATTAACGGAGAAGACCGTCGTGCTGTGCGTGCCGGACGACATCGAGGCTGCTATCCTATGCCGAGGCGCTGACGGACAGGCAACGGAACTTCCGCGATGTCAGAAGTTCGTCTACCTCGGTGGTCTGGTCCCCGATGTACGCGAGGATCTGCGTCGTCGCCGCGGGCTTGCCTGGGCTGCCTTCCGCTCTGTGAGGGCGATCCTGCAGTCTGAGGCCCTTCCGGACCGCCAGAGGGCGGCGCTGTTCCAGGCGGTAGTCGAAACCGTCCTGCTTTACAACGCCGAGACTCGACTCGCTCGAACATCAAGTCGACGCGGCGCACGCTGGCCTGCTGCGCACCGCCTTCAAGATCAGCGATGAGCTGATCTTGAATTGATCTTGATCGAGTCTCTCGACTCGATCTGGCCCGTCCAAGTGACCTGCTGCGCCGTCGGCGACTCCAGCTGGCAGGTCATATCATCCGCGCCGAGTCGTACTGCCCACAGCCGGTGCAGGAGGTGCTGCTGCTCACGCTGCAGGCACCCTACCGGCGAGGACAGGCGCGCACTCGGCGTTTCGTCGACTGCCTGCTGGCTGACGCCGGCGCCCCGGACTCTGACGGCGGAGCGGCCTATGTTTGCACTCTAGCCTTGAGACGCGCCCTGTGACACCAGAGACTATCCAGTGTACTTTGTTGTTGTTGTTGTAACGGAGAGAAGTTACTCCTCTAATTAATAATCAATATTGCAACGGCCAGATGTGCATCTGTGCATCTGATGTGCAGGCGCATCTGAAGGCTGCGTACTGCTGTTCAGCCCAAGGACTGGGGGTCGCCACACACAGCCTCAATTGTCCCCAGCTAATGTTTGCACCCATTTTACAGTTGGGAGAACTGAAGCAATGCAGAGTTAAGTGTCTTGCTTAAGGACACAAATTGTTTTGAGTTGGGTCAATAATCGAACCCCCGACCTTTCAGTCGTGAGTCCGACGCTCGAACCACTGGGCTACAGCCCTTTTCTTATCTCCAGACGAGAAGTTTGTCGACCCAGGAAACTATTCGACAATGCCAAAGGTAAAATGGGGATGAATTGACGTAAGTAAGACCTCCAGGACTTACAACCATCATAAATTGAAACTTTAAACGAAGGAATATTTTTGCTAAGCTACAGGGTTCCATTCTTGCCAAAACATCTTGAAGCGATTTGGGATTTCAAAAAAATATATAAAAATATTTTCAGAAGTTTGATGTCATTTACTGGACCAATGCTCCTTGATGAGCACCGATATGGCAAATTTATTTGATATAATATATTCCGATTACAATTTTTAAGCATTGAATCCGGTTTAGGAAAAAAGGCACTTGAATATGAGTCATTTTAATACTCGCTATAGACTATATCTAGACATATATCAGGTCAAAAATCAGGTACAGCCAATAGTTCAATTCAGTCAGTTTGTTTAAAAAAATAGTGCGTTATATCAAATCTAAATCGTACTGATTGAGACTCATTGGTTAGTGAAGTTTATGTATGAATAAGTAAAAAATACTTGATTTGAAATCGGGAATAACAAAAAGCAAAAAAAGTGAGATTATCAAAATCAGTGTGATTTGAATTGTTTTTATTTAATCACAGTCCAACAATAAAACTGCATTTTAAAAATGCAGCCCAACAGGAAAGCTTTACACGACGGTTAGAAAATGAGCGCTTAAAGCCAAGGCAGAAAAATGATTGATCGAGTGGACCCAACTGATTGGTCCGACCGGGCGTAGCTTGGTTGGGTGTTAAACCAGTGGGGCGTGGCTCTTGTGCGTTGGTGCGGGGGTGGTGGGCCGGGCCTTGGTCACGTGCCCGCGGCCTGGGTGGCGGTTTTTTAATGCGGTGCGGGCTGTCGCTGACCCGCCAAGCGCGTATTGATTTTTTTTTTCTCGCTTTTAAGTCTCCAAGGTTTTTATTCGGCTTTTAGTCCGGTAAATTAAAGTTAATAAATACGCTCGAATACTCGTACAATAGGGCCAGGCTCGAACCTGCGCCTCTCGTGCCAACTGCCTTGACTTCGTCTCACTGGTTTAAACTGGCAAAGTGCCAGAGATCACATTGTAAGCTGTTGAAATTCAGACCATAAAATTTTGGCAATTCAACAGAAAAGAGATTCAAATATTTTAAATATCGAGTTAAAGCCATAGTAGAAACAAAAACAACGAATGTTAAATACACAGCATTTCAGTAAAGGTTATAATTAATAAAAAACAACTAATTACAAATTATTCAATGTTAACAGCACTATAATAGCAGTATAATCGCAGCAGAAGAAATAAAAAGTTTGGTCAAGATTTGGAGAAAGCCACAGCCTTAGGCTGTACAAGAAGTGGAGATCAATGCTATTTTTTGAAATTCTGAATTAAAAATTGAATGAAAGCATCTACAATATTAATAAGGCGACAAAAAATCAAATAGCTCGTAATTTAGCAACCAAGTCTGCAGCAAATGTTGATACACGTCAAGTCAAAGCTGAAATCACACCTGATCAGTCTGCTCCACCTGAATGTTCTCTGGGGCGGCCACTGCTTGGTCAGGTTCTACGCTCTCTGGAAATTAATTATTTTAGCCACGTCTAGCTGCGATTGTGACTACTCATAAATTAATTTTAGTAGTAGAATACGAATATTAGGTTAACAAAACAAAGTAAAAGATTTTACTCACCGTACATAAAACTGGAATTATCATAAGCTGTGCCGTGCATCTGAATGTCGTCTCCCCTCATCCCCGGAGCCTCTGACTGGCGCACATACTCTTTGAACTCTTCATCTTTAGCCTCCGCATTTGGATTGCGCCCCTGCTCCAGCTCCTTCTCCTCCAGGGCGTAACTCTTTGCCGGTTCGCGCTTGGCAAAGTAGACAACAAGTACAATCAAGACAATGATTAGCACAACACAAACGACAATAACCACTATCATTATTGTCATGTTGGCGGTCGACAGTGGCGGCTGCGGTTTTTTGAAGTCCAGAGTGACGGAAAGGAAGCTCAAGCTGCCAGAGGCATCAAAGTCAGTCGAGTAAAAACACAACGGATCTGTACGACAGTCTTTTGAACCGAGAGCGACAGTCGGTGATCCATATCGACCCTTCTGAATTTTCGCATTGCCCATTTCGGACCCATTTCTATACCGAAAGTTGTACACCGGAGTCAGGCTGCTTCGCTTCTGCAGCTCAGTTCGAACTGCTTCATCCGTGATCGGCAATATCTCGTAACTGATGCTTGTCCAGTTCGACCTAATGATTGAAACGTTGCTGCTCATGAGAATCTTAACGTCAGTCAGTAGAAGATTGTCGATGCGAAGGAACAAATCCACATCCACTCCAATATAATTCAAGTAGGACGAGTACTCACGACTAAGAGCGAAATTGAACGTCGCACCGTTTCCAAGGTGACACTTTTGTGTTGCACAGTCATTATTTTCACCTAGAACGAAGTTCTCCTTTGTTGGTCGAGGGACATACACAATGTCACCGCCACTTTGTGTGCCATAGCTGGACATTCCCAAGTTTGCTGCATCGGTTCCTGACACTGTGGCATTGCACAAGAATCTGTGAGTAAAATTGTAACCAAAACTTGGATGCTGAGGTGGTACACTTTGAATTGAGACATTCATCAGCTGAACTCCAGCTCCAACTGCTGGCGTGCTGATACTGACGGCTGAACTGCCACTGGGACTGACAAAATTATTAAAACTCGCCACACTTTGCTCAGTCCATGTCAAAACGCTACTGGACACGGAGGGCAGAAAGAACAGAGGCTGCAACGACACTGTTGAGCTGAGACCCGAGTATGTTACTCCACAGCTGTAGGACAGACTCTCACCCTGCATGGCGAACACCTTTGAGGGTACAGTGGCGGTTTGACCACCAATACTCGCTGAGAATGTTGGCATTGAGACAACCGAAACATAGTAGGTAAAGCTGGCGCCCCCAGCGATACACCTGTACTCACCGGCCTGGCTTGACGTGACATCTTTGGAAAACTCAATGATGTTCGAAGTTCTCGCAATCCGAACACCTTGCGCTCCAAAGTCGCTCCAGTCAGAAGAAGCTGGTATCAGCTTCTGACCATTTTGATAAAATGTGAACGAAGTTGCTGAATCAGCGCAGACAATCGGGCACACCAACGGAGTGTTGTCCATGCTTGAATAGATGGTGACGTTTTGCTCGGTGTCTGGCACTAGCATACAGTTTCCACTCCGAGGTTCAGAACAGGTCGAATAAGAAAAATCTGAGCTAAGAATGCGCTCTCTTACGGCACTAATCTTTGCGTATGGCACAACATCGCCTGAGAAGGAAACTGACAAGCAAATGCCGATTGCGGAAGGAGATCCTCTATCCAAATATAACTGATGGACTGCATGGTGCAACTGACACCTCGAATACCAAAGCTGCCCAGTTTTTCGGTCGAGGTACATAGTCTTCATTCGAGTCATTTGGACACTAGTTATCTTGGAGTCGTATGTGGTGAACATGTATGCACGGTCGTACTGAACATTTGAACAACCACTCGGATCAAGATGTAAAATCGCGCCTAAATTCAGCTTCTGCCTGAAGAACATTGGAGCAGACTGCACTGCAGACACTAGCCGGTTGTCTATAAAATCGGTGCTGTTGAACTCTCCCGATCCTAAATTCATTCGAGTCAGCAGAAGAATTGAGTTCTCTGTGAGAAAGCGCCGATCATATCCGCTAGGACTTGACGAACTTGCCGGAAAGTCGCTGATAGGGTCCAAGTTCCACATTGTCAGGTTGTTGGACATCAAAACTCCACCAGAATATTCCACCTTTGCGGTCAGGATCACGTTAGATGAAAACACGGTGGAATAGGTTAGAGAAGAACTTGACATTGTCAGTTCGAATTCGTCACTTGTGGCTGTGGCCCTCAGTGTGAATGCGATGTCTGAGCTACATAGCGGTGATGTTGGACTAGTAGTCACAGATGTCAAGTTAATTGAACCCACCGAGGACTTTGTTGGGCAACTATACAAAAGAGTTCGCTTGAGACCGGATCCGCTGGCCACGCCATCAACTCGAATTCTGAGTGTGATTTTGCTGTTTGAGCTAAGAAGAACCATGGAGTTCTGTGTTCCAGCTTCCCAAACATCATTCCAGACAAGAAGCAGCTTGGCAGACTGAGAATAGACAAAACGTGGCATCTGTTCACCTGATGCAGAACAAATTAGAAGGCTTAGTAGCATCAACAATATAAGCTTCATCATTAGTGAGATTCTTTATTGGTTAAGCATGAATTGGAAAAGTGTTCATTGAAATAATTTTTTTAATAAAGCTATTAACGAGACAAAGTTTTGGTTTTAATGAAATCTACCCTTACTAAAGTGTAGAAATTCTAAAATCATTTTAACTTGATATCTAAAAAATATTAAATACAATATGACTAGTCATAAATATTTTTCTGGATTGATTTAATTTATCAATTTCTAAGCTTTAAGTCAAGGGTCATGATCTAGACAGGTCTTGCTTATTTTACTAATATGAAAAAGTTAGTCCTCTTTAGTTTTCAGTTTAAATTATATTATTTAGTTTTTTAATAATTTCCATTTGGTTAAGAAAAAAAATACATTCTAATAAACATTTATGAGCATACAAGCATACAAACTTATTTATTGTATATCTAAATTCATACAACAATATTTAATATACAATACAAGGTTTTTTACAAGGTTATATCTACTTCAATATGAGTATATCTACTTTATCTAATATAATTTTTATATTATAGTTCTCATGGTTACAATCCTTATGTGCTACACGTAGCTATTTGCCTATCTTTTGGAAGCCTAGCATAAGTATGACTATGATATTTTTCTAATTAAACATCAGTCTAACTGATGGGTTAGTCCTAGGCCTATTTATTTAGTTACAGCTATTAATATAAAAAGAGTAGGCCTATAGAAATTTGTTATCTAAATTTTTATACAATAATCTATATAAAAAAACCTGAAATATTGATTAAACTCTAAGAGATAAATTTAACTTTGTGGAGTCTTGCTATTTTTTAATAATAGCAAGAGGGAAGGAAGTGTCTATTGTATGTGTAGGTCGAGCTAAACTATTGTAAAGGTATTGGTAGTGCAAAAATATTAGCAAACTGTAAGTAGCTAGATAAATAAAATACAATTTATGTTTATATTATAAATAACAGCAACACCAGGTGCATATGGCCAGAAATTTCTTTTGGGGGAATAAATTACTTTCACAATGGACATATACTTATTAAAAAAGCAAACTTCAAAAAATGGCTGTTTGGAGTGACACATACCCCATCCGATCCTCCTCCCTACACCCCTGACCCTGAACAGTAGAACACCACTATATAACCTAGAAAACTTAACATATGAATCTGTATAATTAAAGTATATTTTGCGACCTGGTTAGTCAAATATAGACAGAGAAAAGTTCGATTAAACTATATTTTACTTTGAACTAATAGATCCGGATCAACACGCAAATATTACATTCAGGATATCATTGGTATCGCGTACCGTACAGAATAGTTTAAATAGGAAGTATCGTGCATCAGTTAAAAAAGAAGGCGTAGCATAATATCGGATACAGAATACAGCATTAAATGTCTGAAAAATTAAAAGAAGTATGTATCTAACATTATCGCTGCTTTTTACAACCGCCTCTATAAATATTAATTTGGATAATCAGTAATTCAAGTAAGTATTGTTTTATGATACCACTTTTTTCGGCTTTATTAGCTGTTTTACTCTTCGATTCTGAATGTCTTTATTAATAGCATACAGTCTGTTTTGAAGGGACATACAGTCATACAGTTCGGGGCATTCAGCTTGGTATTCGTGACACAGCGCCCCCGATCAGTCTAATCCACTCCCCTAGCTTACACAAGCATGCATGTTCCCCCACGCACTCGCGATGAACTGGATGATGTTCTGTCAGACAATTAATACGCAGGTGGAGCCAACGTCTACTTCTCCACCCTTTTGAGTGCCCGAACTAACACTCGCAAACACTAACCAAAATACCATGGACTACTCAAGTAGAAGGACGGGAAACCTCGTTTCATGAAAAATTTTAGGAAGCAGGTTTTCGGAAAAATACAGTTCGAGGAACCCTTTCTGTCTGACCACGCTTCATCGCCTTTAACATCGCGGTCACTAAGTCCCAGTCTTTGATTACCTGGAGGTGTAAAATCCGAAATACTGCAGATTAGACGCAGCCTAAAAGGCTACATGACTACGTATCGCGCCGTTAAGTGTTGATTTTTAGGCAGATTTGACGCAAAAAACGCAAATTATACTACTATCTGAAAATGAAGTAAGTAGTATACAAAAACGCTATCCTAAGCGTGATTCAATATGTAGTTGTAATAATCCATGTGCTCATATTAATTCCATGTACATTAATCCCTATCTATCTCAAATTGTACATTAATTCCATGTACATTAATCCCTATCCCAAATTGTCCATCCCCAATTCTATATGTACATGTGCATTAATCTACAGTGTCATCCCCAGCGCGCGCGCGCACCAAAATTACAACTCGAAACCCTACTATATGTACAGTGTACAATCTCATCTACTACTACCAAATGAGTCAACTAATTGTGTAGCCTACAACGTAAATGTATATTTCCAATGTACATTTCTCAGACATTTGAATAATACGGGTCGGAGTCTATATGTACATCGATAGCCTCTATACTCATATCCGCTACATACCCCAAAAATTAGGTATGTACATTTCCACCCTCGGAGAATGTAGGTTTGAATATGCTGATAATTTATTCGAAATCACTTATAAAATACACATACTTTCATATAGAGGCGGGCCTGTACAAACTCTCGCCAAGCGATGGGGTGGAGGTTGCGTCATCCAAGCCTCTCCCCAAGTCTGCCCCCCAAATACAAGACTGTGTTGAAGCAGTGCTTTATATTTCTATTGACAGTGGGTATGATACAAGAAGCTTCGTCGCGCTTTAATTACAGTAAACCATCCCCTCGAAGCTCCTATACTGAATGCTGAATCACCCTTTAACTCGGACCATAGTCAAATTCAACCGTGTTCGAAAACAGCCACCCCTCCGATGTTCACCAGACTCGTCTTCACAGCGCAGACCCATAGCATATCCTCTGTCTCTGTCTTCTTCTTTCTTCTTCTTCTTAATACTAAAAGTGGTGCGTTGTTTGTCTGTATGTATGTCAGTTCGATAACTCCTCCTAGAATACTTGCAACTCAGCGTTGAAACTTATATGGGAAAACTGCAAATTTTCCGAGGATGGCTTTAGGCTATTTTAATCTTTCATTTTTAAATTTTAAGATCCCTAAAAAAGCAGGAAGCAGCAATTCTGACCTTTGATAATCTTATTTGTCCCCTCTTTCTGCTCGGAGCTGAAAATTGGCATAAATTTTGAGTGATTACGCCACAACTTTTTCCTATGTCGCCAGTGCATTTTCTCTCCTGTGGGGGAATGGGCGCGTTCTCATTGGCGGCGTGTGTACAATCGGACCCTGGCTCACTGGCTGACTTTATTTTAACAGGAAGCCCTGTGTATTTTTTGCACAGTGAAATTCAGTGCATTTTAATGCATAAACTTGCGAGCATCTTTAGCAGGCAGTGAACGTACACTCGATATTTCAATGCTTAAAATCAGAAAGTTTCAAACACTAACTGTTGCTCGAGTTTTGAACTTAGAGAGGAGAGACTTATATTGCTGGAAAGATCTTGCTGCGATGAGTTCGGGGATATAAGTTTTTTGCTTTAAATATGAAAATTAAATTCACAGCATTCAAGAAAAGATTTTCATACTTTTAGCTTTCTGCAAAGATTTTGCTCATTTTGGAGTTCAATGGGGGTTCGACCGACCCCCCCCCAATAGTTGGTAGGGGGGTTCAATTTCTAGCTGCACTGCGTATTGGAAGGGGGTCGGTTGCTGTGTATTGGAGGGCTGATTTAGATTGCGCAATCTTTTTGTTAACTTTAACCGACGCTGATACTGACTGCCTGAGAAATAAGTTGCGCAATTTAATTGGTTCAATGTTTTTACGGAGCCTTTCAACACGCAGCTGTGTGTAGCTCTAACCCTAACCCTAACCAATGAATTCTGAGAGCTGGGCTGTTTGACGTAGAAATTTCGATTTAGTCCAGTTTCACGGAGAGGATTTCTATTTCGCGGAGAATATTTCGATGGTGTTCAGTTTCACGGAGAGGATTTCGATAGTGTTCAGTTTCACGGAGACGATTTCTGTTGCGCGGAGAGGTGTTGGAAAATGGGATTCCGCTGATGGAGTTCAGGGAATGGAATTCCGCTGATTGGAGTTCTTCCCCTTTCTTCTCCGAAGGAGGAGTTGGCCTCGTTAATACTAAAGTTGGTGCGTTGTTTGTTTGTTTGTTTGTCTGTTTGTTTGTAGGATATCTCCTCCTAGACTACGTGCAACTCAGCGTTGAAACTTATATGGGAATACTGCAAATTTTCCGGAATCGGCTTTAGGCTGTTTTAATCTTTCATTTTTTAATTTTAAGATCCCTAAAAAAGCAGAAATCTGATTTCCTAACCTTCTCTGGACACTTTTTCTGCTCGGAGCTGAAAATTGGCATAAAGTTTGAGTGATTACGCCACAACTTTTTCCTATGTCGCCAGTGCATTTTCTCTCCTGTGGGGGAATGGGCGCGTTCTCATTGGCGGCGTGTGTACAATCGGACCCTGGCTCACTGGCTGACTTTATAGACAATTGCGCAACTATTTGTGTTCTGTTTTTTAACAGGAAGCCCTGTGTATTTTTTGCACAGTGAAATTCAGTGCATTTTAATGCATAAACTCGCGAGCATCTTTAGCAGGCAGTGAAGGTACACTCGATATTTCAATGCTTAAAATCAGAAAGTTTCAAACGCTAACTGTTGCTCGATTTTTTAACTTTGAGAGACGAGACTTTTATTGCTGGAAAGAGCTTGCAGCGCTGAGTTCGGGGATATAAGTTTTTTGCTTTAAATATGAAAATTAAATTCACAGCATTCAAGAAAAGATTTTCATACTTTTAGCTTTCTGCAAAGATTGTTCTCATTTTGGAGTTCAATGGGGGTTCGACCGACCCCTCAATAGTTGGTGGGGGGGGGTTCAATTTCTAGCTGCACTGCGTATTGGAAGGGGGGTCGGTTGCTGTGTATTGGAGGGTTGATTTAGATTGCGCAATCTTTGTGTTAACTTTAACTGAGGCTGATACTGACTGCCTGAGAAATAAGTTGCGCAATTTAATTGGTTCAATGTTTTTACGGCGCCTTTCAACACGCAGCTGTGTGTAGCTCTAACCCTAACCCTAACCCTAACCAATGAATTCTGAGAGCTAGGCTGTTTGACGTAGAAATTTCGATTTAGTCCAGTTTCACGGAGAGGATTTCTATTTCGCGGAGAATATTTCGATGGTGTTCAGTTTCACGGAGAGGATTTCGATAGTGTTCAGTTTCACGGAGACGATTTCTGTTGCGCGGAGAGGTGTTGGAAAATGGGATTCCGCTGATGGAGTTCAGGGAATGGAATTCCGCTGATTGGAGTTCTTCCCCTTTCTTCTCCGAAGGAGGAGTTGGCCTCGTCTGTCTATATATACTAAAGTTGACGTGTTGTTTGTCTGTCTGTCTGTCTGTCATTTCGACAACTCCTCCTTGAATAGTGCCAACTCAGCGTTGAAACTTATATGGGAAGATTGGAAATAATCCGAGGTCGGCTATAGGCTATTTTAGTTCTGAAATTTTAATTTCTAAGATCCTCAAAAAAGCAGAAAACTTGAATCTTGACCTTTGATAATCTTAATTGTCCCCTCTTTCTGCTTGGAGCTGAAAAAATGCATGAATTTTTAGTGATTGCGCCACAACTTTTCCCTATCTCTGTAGTGTATTTTCTTTCCAGTGGGGGGTGGGAGCGTTCTCAGTGGCTGCGTGTGTACACTTGGACCCTGGCTCACTGGCTGACTGTATAGATAATTGCGCAATGATATGGCTACTGATAAGTTTTCCTGCCTTTCAATGGGCAGCCCTGTGTATTTGTTGGACATTGAAATTCAATGCATCAACTTGCAAGCAGGCAGTGAACGTACACTCGATACTTCAATGCTATAAATCAGACAGTTTTAAACGCTAAATGTTCCTCGAGTTTTAAACTTTGATAGGAGAAACTGATATTGCTGGAAAGATCTTGCAACGCTGAGTTCGGGGATATAAGTTGTTTGCTTTAAATATGAAAAGAAAAAGCTCAGCATTTGAAAAAGTATTTCCATACTTTTAACTTTCTGCAAAAATTGTACTCAGTTTTGCGAGACGTAATAGACAAAGTTGGGGGGAGGATTCAACTTCTCACTGCTGCTGTGTATTGGAGGGTTGATTTAGATTGCGCAATGTTTTTAATAACTTTAACTGAGACTGATACTTACTGACTGTGAAATCGGTTGCGCAATGAATTGATTCAATTAGTTCAATATTTTTATCAGTGCCTTTTAACACGAAGCTATGTGTAGCTTTAACCCTAACCCTAACCCTAACCCTAACCCTAACCAATGAATCCGGAGAGTTAAGTTGTTTGACGGAAAAAAATTGATTGAGTCCAGTTAGCGGAGACGATTTCAATGTTTTAATTTTGACGGAGAGGATTTCTGTTTCGTGGAGAGGATTTCGATGGTGTTCAGTTTCACGGAGAGTATTTCTGTTTCGCGGAGATAATTTATGATTGATTTCGGTTTTATGGAGACGATTTTAATGGAATTAAGTTTCAAGGAGAGGATTTCGATGGTTTTCAGTTGCACGGACTGCTTTGCGGAGAGGATCTTGATGAATTTGCCATCTTCAATCAGTCAGAGAAGAGAGTAAAGAGAAGAATGAAAAGAGAAGAGAGATGAGATGATAGAAAACAGAGTAGAAATGAGTGGAGAGATTAGACATGACAGATGGGAGACTTAGCTGCAGGGCTGTCCCGGGGAGACACAGCGGGAAGGCGCGAACGCCCATTCCGCTAAACAGATGGGAGAGAAGAGGGGAGTAAGGCCGGAACAAAGGAGGGAGAAGAGAAAAGGAGATAGGAGATGAGAGGGGAGATATGAGATAACAGAGGGAGACAAGAGAGATGATAGGATAGAGAATAGATGAGGGATAAGAGCGTACAGAGGAAATAGAAGAGAGGGGAAAGTAGAGGAGAAAGAAAGAGTGAGATGAAGGATGAGAGATGAGAGAGGAGGGGAGAGAGAAGAGAGGAGAAAAGAGGGGAGGAAGGAGACAGGAGAGAGTAGAGACGAAAGATCAGGGAGAAGATATAAATAAGGTAGTAGAGATGAGAGGAGAGAGAGGAGAGAGAAGCGAAAGGAGAAGAGAGAGAGGAGAGAGGAGAGAGATGAAAGATCAGAGATGAGAGAGTTAAGAGAGGAAAGTAGTGAGGAGAGGAGGGATGAGAGATGTGATGAGAAGAGATGAGTGAGGACATAACAGAGAAGAGATTAGAGATTAGAGAAGAGAGGGGAGAAGATGAAAGGAGCAAGGAGAGGAGAGAAGAGAGGGGAGAAGATGAAAGGAGCAAGGAGAGGAGAGAAGAGAGAATGGAGAGGATAGAAAAGAGAGAAGAGAAGAGACAGGGGATAGTGGAAAGGAGGAAAGAAGGATGGGAGACAAGAAAGTAGAGTGTGAGAGCGTATATGAGATATGAAAAATGAGAGCAGAGAGGAGAGAAAAGAGAAGAAAGAGAGGGTTAAGAGAGACGATAGACAAGTGAGTAGAGATGACATGAGAGAGAAGAGAAGAGGAAGAGATAAGAGCGAAGAGAGGATACAGGAGACAGAAGTGAAGAGGAGAGATATGAGAGAAGAGAGGAGACAAGAGACAGGAGAAGGTACAGACGAAAGACAAGGGAGAAGAGATAAATAAGGAGTAGGGGTGGAGATGAGATGAGAGAGAGGAGAGAGAAGAGAGTCACGATAATAGCAAAGAGAGGAGAGAGGAGATATCAGAGACGTGAGAGTCTTTGAGCCATGGTCTTTGAAAGGTTTTGTAAAGAATTTGGAGACGATTGGGAAAATAGGGTTCAAGAAATGCAATTTCAGTTGGTGGATATTTCAGGGAATGGAATTCCGGTGATGGGAGTTCTTCCCATTTCTCCTCCGAAGGAGGAGTTCCACTTATATACTAAAGTTGGTGCGATGTTTGTGTGTTTGTTTGTCTGTTGCATAACTCCTCCTAGAATACTTGCAACTCAGCGTTGAAACCTATATTGGAAAACTGCAAATTTACCGAGGATGGCTTTAGGCTATTTTAATATTGCATTTTTACATTTTAAGATCCCTAAAAAAGCAGAAAATGGCGGTCTTGACCTTTGATAATCTTAATTGTCCCCTCTTTCTGCTTGGAGCTGAAAATTTGCATCAATTTTAGTGATTGCGCCATAAAATTTTTCTATCTTGGCAGTGTATTTTCTCTCAAGTGGGGGGATGGTCGCGTTCTCAGTGGCTGCGTGTGTACACTTGAACCCTGGCTCACTGACTGACTTTATAGACAATTGCGCAACTATTTGTGTTCTGTTTTTTAACAGGAAACCCTGTGTATTTTTTGCACAGTGAAATTCAGTGCATTTTAATGCATAAACTTGCGAGCATCTTTAGCAGGCAGTGAACGTACACTCGATATTTCAATGCTTAAAATCAGAAAGTTTCAAACACTAACTGTTGCTCGAGTTTTGAACTTAGAGAGGAGAGACTTATATTGCTGGAAAGATCTTGCTGCAATGAGTTCGGGGATATAAGTTTTTTGCTTTAAATATGAAAATTAAATTCACAGCATTCAAGAAAAGATTTTCATACTTTTAGCTTTCTGCAAAGATTGTGCTCATTTTGGAGTTCAATGGGGGTTCGACCGACCCCCAATAGTTGGTGGGGGGGAGTTCAATTTCTAGCTGCACTGCGTATTGGAAGGGGGGTCGGTTGCTGTGTATTTGAGGGTTGATTTAGATTGCGCAATCTTTTTGTTAACTTTAACTGAGGCTGATACTGACTGCCTGAGAAATAAGTTGCGCAATTTAATTGGTTCAATGTTTTTACGGAGCCTTTCAACACGCAGCTGTCAACCCTAACCCTAACCCTAACCAATGAATTCTGAGAGCTGGGCTATTTGACGTAGAAATTTCGATTTAGTCCAGTTTCACGGAGAGGATTTCTATTTCGCGGAGAATATTTCGATGGTGTTCAGTTTCACGGAGAGGATTTCGATAGTGTTCAGTTTCACGGAGACGATTTCTGTTGCGCGGAGAGGTGTTGGAAAATGGGATTCCGCTTATGGAGTTCAGGGAATGGAATTCCGCTGATTGGAGTTCTTCCCCTTTCTTCTCCGAAGGAGGAGTTGGCCTCGTCTTAATACTAAAACTGGTGCGTTGTTTGTCTGTGTGTGTGTGTGTTTGTTGGATAACTCCTCCTAGAATACTTGCAAGTCAGCGTTGAAACTTATATGGGAAAACTGCAAATTTTCCGAGGATGGCTTTAGGCTATTTTAATCTTTCATTTTCAATTTTTAAGATCCCTAAAAAAGCAGAAAATGGCGGTCTTGACCTTTGATAATCTTAATTGTCCCCTCTTTCTGCTTGGAGCTGAAAATTTGTATCAATTTTAGTGATTGCGCCATAAAATTTTTCTATCTTGGCAGTGTATTTTCTCTCAAGTGGGGGGATGGTCGCGTTCTCAGTGGCTGCGTGTGTACACTTGAACCCTGGCTCACTGACTGACTTTATAGACAATTGCGCAACTATTTGTGTTCTGTTTTTTAACAGGAAGCCCTGTGTATTTTTTGCACAGTGAAATTCAGTGCATTTTAATGCATAAACTTGCGAGCATCTTTAGCAGGCAGTGAACGTACACTCGATATTTCAATGCTTAAAATCAGAAAGTTTCAAACACTAACTGTTGCTCGAGTTTTGAACTTAGAGAGGAGAGACTTATATTGCTGGAAAGATCTTGCTGCAATGAGTTCGGGGATATAAGTTTTTTGCTTTAAATATGAAAATTAAATTCACAGCATTCAAGAAAAGATTTTCATACTTTTAGCTTTCTGCAAAGATTGTGCTCATTTTGGAGTTCAATGGGGGTTCGACCGACCCCCCAATAGTTGGTGGGGGGGAGTTCAATTTCTAGCTGCACTGCGTATTGGAAGGGGGGTCGGTTGCTGTGTATTTGAGGGTTGATTTAGATTGCGCAATCTTTTTGTTAACTTTAACTGAGGCTGATACTGACTGCCTGAGAAATAAGTTGCGCAATTTAATTGGTTCAATGTTTTTACGGCGCCTTTCAACACGCAGCTGTCAACCCTAACCCTAACCCTAACCAATGAATTCTGAGAGCTGGGCTATTTGACGTAGAAATTTCGATTTAGTCCAGTTTCACGGAGAGGATTTCTATTTCGCGGAGAATCTATATATACTAAAGTTGACGTGTTGTTTGTCTGTATGTCTGTCTGTGTGTCTGTCATTTCGACAACTCCTCCTTGAATAGTGGCAACTCAGCGTTGAAACTTATATGGGAAGATTGGAAATTATCCGAGGTCGGCTATAGGCTATTTTAATTCTGAAATTTTAATTTCTAAGATCCTCAAAAAAGCAGAAAACGGCGGTCTTGACCTTTGATAATCTTAATTGTCCCCTCTTTCTGCTTGGAGCTGAAAATTTGCATGAATTTTAAGTGATTGCGCCATAAAATTTTGCTAACTTGGCAGTGTATTTTCTCTCCAGTGGGGGGATAGGAGCGTTCTCAGTGGCGGCGTGTGTACACTTGGACCCTAGCTAACTGGCGGACAGTGAAATTCAATGCATCAATTTGCGAGCCTCTCTAGCAGGCAGTGAACGTACACTCGATATTTCAATGCTTTAAATCAGAAAGTTTCAAATGCTAACTGTTGCTCGATTTTTGAACTTTGAGAGGAGAGACTTATATTGCTGGAAAGATCTTGCAACGCTGAGTTCAGGGATATAAGTTGTTTGCTTTAACTGTAAAAATTAAAAGCACAGCATTCAAAAAACGATTTTATTACTTTTACTTTTAACTTGCTGCAAAGATTGTACTTATTTTTGCGATAGGTCAGAGATAAATTTGGGGGGTTCAATTGCTAATTGCCACTGCGTAGTGGAAGGCGGTCGGGCGCTGTGTATTGGAGGGTTGATTTAGATTGCGCAATCTTTTTGTTAACTGTAACTGAGACTGATACTGACATACTGTGAAATCAGTTGCGCCATCAATTTTGTTTTATTATCTGTGCCTTTCAATAGGCTGCCCTGTGTAATAGCCGGCCTGTGTAGTAAATGAATAAACTTGCGAGCCTCTTTGGCAGGCAGTGAACGTACACGCGACATTTCAATGCTTTAAAACGGGAACTTTCAAACGCTAACTGCTCTTCGAGTTCTAAACTTTAAGAGAAGAGACTTATACTGCTGAAAAGATCTTGCAACGCTGAGTTCGAGGATATAAAATGTTTCAAAAAACCATTTCCATACTTTTAGCTTTATGCAAAGATTGTACTCATTTTTTTGTTCAATGCCCCCAAAAGTTTGAGGTTCAATTTCTAACTGCCACTGCGTATTGAAAAGGGGTCGGTCTCTGTGTACTGGAGGGTTGATTTAGATTGCGCAATTTTTTTGCTAACTTTAACTGAGACTGATACTGACTGACTGTGAAATCGGTTGCGCAATCAATTGATTCAATTGGTTCATTTTTTATTTGAACACGCAGCTGTGTGTAGCTCTAACCCTAACCCTAACCCTTAACAATAACCAATGAATCCTGATATTTATTCTTTTTGACGGAGAAAATTTCGATTGAGTCCAGTTTAAAAGAAAGAATTTCGATGGTTTTCAGTTTCACGGAGAGGATTTCTGTTTCGCGGAGAGGATTTCGATTCTCTTCAGTTTCACGGAGAGGATTTCGATGGTTTTCAGTTGCACGGACAGGATTTCTGCTTCGCGGAGAGGATCTTGATTGATTTGGCATCTTCAATCAGTCAGAGAAGAGAATAAAAAGAAGAATGAAAAGAGAAGAGATATGAGATGGTAGAAAACAGAGTAGAAATGAGTGGAGAGATTAGACATGACAGATGGGAGAGAAGAGGGGATTAAGGCGGGAACGAAGGACAGAAAAGCGAAGAGGAGAGAGGAGATAAGAGTGGATATATGAGATAGCAAAGGGAGACAAGAGAGATAATAGGAGAGAGAATAGATGAAGGATAAGAGCGTACAGAGGAAATAGAAGAGAGGGGAGAGTAGAGGAGAAAGAAAGAGTGAGATGAGGGATGAGAGATGAGAGAGGAGCGGAGAGAGAAGAGAGAAAAGAGGAGAAAAAAGGGGAGAAAGGAGACAGACGAGAGTAGAGACGAAAGACGAGGGAGAAGATATAAATAAAGTAGTAGAGATGAGAGGAGAGGGAGGAGAGAGAAGCGAAAGGAAAAGAGCGAGAGGAGAGAGGAGAGAGATGAAAAATCAGAGATGAGAGAGTTAAGAGAGGGAAGTAGTGAGGAGAGGAGAGATGAGAGATGCGAGGAGAAGAGATGAGTGAGAACATAAGAGAGAAGAGATTAGAGATTAGAAAAGAGAGAAGAGAAGAGACGGGGGTAGTGGAAAGGAGGAAAGAAAGATGGGAGACAAGAAAGTAGAGTCTGAGACCGTATATGAGATATAAGAAATGAGAGCAGAGAGGAGAGAAGAGAGAGAGAGAGAGAGAGAGAGAGAGAGAGAGAGAGAGAGAGAGAGGGTTAAGAGAGACGATAGATAAGTGAGTAGAGATGACATATGAGAGAGAAGAGAAGAAGGAGAGATAAGAGAGAAGAGAGGAGACAGGAGACAGAAGTGAAGAATAGAGATGTGATAGAACAGAGAACAGAGGAGACAGGAGGGGTACAGACGAAAGACGAGGGAGAAGAGATAAATAAGGAAGTAGGGGTAGAGATGAGATGAGAGAGAGGAGAGAGAAGAGAGTCACGATAATAGCGAAGAGAGGAGAGAGTAGATATGAGAGACGTAAGAGTCTTTGAGCTATGGTCTTTGAAAGGTTTGTAAAGAATTTGGAGACGATTTGGAAGATGGGGTTCAAGACATGGAATTTCAGTTGATGGATAATTCAGGGAATGGAATTCCGGTGATGGGAGTTCTTCCCCTTTCTCCTCCGAAGGAGGAGTTCCACTCGTATTTTAATACTAAAGTTGGTGCGTTGTTTGTTTGTTTGTTTGTCTGTTTGTTTGTAGGATATCTCCTCCTAGACTACGTGCAACTCAGCGTTGAAACTTATATGGGAATACTGCAAATTTTCCGGAATCGGCTTTAGGCTGTTTTAATCTTTCATTTTTTAATTTTAAGATCCCTAAAAAAGCAGAAATCTGATTTCCTAACCTTCTCTGGACACTTTTTCTGCTCGGAGCTGAAAATTTGCATAAATTTTGAGTGATTACGCCACAACTTTTTCCTATGTCGCCAGTGCATTTTCTCTCCTGTGGGGGAATGGGCGCGTTCTCATTGGCGGCGTGTGTACAATTGGACCCTGGCTCACTGGCTGACTTTATAGACAATTGCGCAACTATTTGTGTTCTGTTTTTTAACACGAAGCCCTGTGTATTTTTTGCACAGTGAAATTCAGTGCATTTTAATGCATAAACTCGCGAGCATCTTTAGCAGGCAGTGAAGGTACACTCGATATTTCAATGCTTAAAATCAGAAAGTTTCAAACACTAACTGTTGCTCGAGTTTTGAACTTAGAGAGGAGAGACTTATATTGCTGGAAAGATCTTGCTGCGATGAGTTCGGGGATATAAGTTTTTTGCTTTAAATATGAAAATTAAATTCACAGCATTCAAGAAAAGATTTTCATACTTTAAGCTTTCTGCAAAGATTGTGCTCATTTTGGAGTTCAATGGGGGTTCGACCGACCCCCCAATAGTTGGTGGGGGGGGGTTCAATTTCTAGCTGCACTGCGTATTGGAAGGGGGTCGGTTGCTGTGTATTTGAGGGTTGATTTAGATTGCGCAATCTTTTTGTTAACTTTAACTGAGGCTGATACTGACTGCCTGAGAAATAAGTTGCGCAATTTAATTGGTTCAATGTTTTTACGGCGCCTTTCAACACGCAGCTGTGTGTAGCTCTAACCCTAACCCTAACCAATGAATTCTGAGAGCTGGGCTGTTTGACGTAGAAATTTCGATTTAGTCCAGTTTCACGGAGAGGATTTCTATTTCGCGGAGAATATTTCGATGGTGTTCAGTTTCACGGAGAGGATTTCGATAGTGTTCAGTTTCACGGAGACGATTTCTGTTGCGCGGAGAGGTGTTGGAAAATGGGATTCCGCTGATGGAGTTCAGGGAATGGAATTCCGCTGATTGGAGTTCTTCCCCTTTCTTCTCCGAAGGAGGAGTTGGCCTCGTATATACTAAAGTTGGTGCGATGTTTGTGTGTTTGTTTGTCTGTTGCATAACTCCTCCTAGAATACTTGCAACTCAGCGTTGAAACTTATATTGGAAAACTGCAAATTTTCCGAGGATGGCTTTAGGCTATTTTAATCTTTCATTTTTACATTTTAAGATCCCTAAAAAAGCAGAAAACGGCGGTTTTGACCTTTGATAATCTTATTTGTCCCCTCTTTCTGCTTGGAGCTGAAAAAATGCACGAATTTTTAGTGATTGCGCCACAACTTTTCCCTATCTCTGTAGTGTATTTTCTTTCCAGTGGGGGGTGGGAGCGTTCTCAGTGGCTGCGTGTGTCCACTTGGACCCTGGCTCACTGGCTGACTGTATAGATAATTGCGCAATGATATGGCTACTGATAAGTTTTCCTGCCTCTCAATGGGCAGCCCTGTGTATTTGTTTGACATTGAAATTCAATGCATCAACTTGCAAGCAGGCAGTGAACGTACACTCGATACTTCAATGCTATAAATCAGACAGTTTCAAACGCTAACTGTTCCTCGAGTTTTAAACTTTGAAAGAAGAGACTTATATTGCTGGCAAGATCTTGCAACGCTGAGTTCGGGGATAACTATTGTTTGCTTTAAATATGAAAAGAAAAAGCACAGCATTTGAAAAACTATTTCCATACTTTTAACTTTTTGCAAATATTGTACTCAGTTTTGCGAGACGAAATAGATAAAGTTGGGGGGAGGGTTCAACTTCTCACTACTGCTGTGGATTGGAGGGTTGATTTATATTGCGCAATGTTTTTGTTAACTTTAACTGAGACTGATAATGACTGACTGTGAAATCGGTTGCGACATCAATTTGTTTCATTATCTGTGCCTTTTAATAGGCTGCCCTGTGTAATAGCCGGCCTGTGTAATGAATGAATAAACTTGCGAGCCTCTTTGGCAGGCAGTGAACGTACACTCGATATTTCAATGCTTTAAAACGGGAACTTTCAAACGCTAACTGCTCTTCGAGTTCTAAACTTTAAGAGAAGAGACTTATACTGCTGAAAAGATCTTGCAACGCTGAGTTCGAGGATATAAATTGTTTGCTTTAAATATAAAGACTAAAAGCACAGCATACAAAAACTATTTCCATACTTTTAGCTTTCTGCAAAGATTGTACTCATTTTTAGTTCAATGCCCCCAACACCCGGGTTCAATTTCTAACTGCCACTGCGTATTGAAAAAGGGCCGGTCTCTGTGTACTGGAGGGTTGATTTAAATTGCGCAATCTTTTTGTTCACTTTACCTGAGACTGATACTGACTGACTTTGAAATCGGTTGCGCAATCAATTGATTCAATTGGCTCAATTTTTTATTTAAACACGCAGCTGTGTGTAGCTCTAACCCTAACCCTAACCCTAACAATAACCCTAACCAATGAATCCTAATTTATTCTTTTTGACGGAGAAAATTTCGATTGAGTCCAGTTTTAAAGAGAGAATTTCGATGGTTTTCAGTTTCACGGAGAGGATTTCTGTTTCGCGGAGAGGATTTCAATGGTTTTCAGTTTCACGGAGAGGATTTCTGCTTCGCGGAGAGGATCTTGATAGATTTGGCATCTTCAATCAGTCATAAAAGAGAGTAAAGAGAAGATCGAAAAGAGAAGAGACATGAGATGGTATAAAACAGAGTAGAAATGAGTGGATAGATTAGACATGACCGATGGAAGAGAAGAGGGGAGTAAGGCGGAAACGAAGAGGGAGAGAGAAGAGAAGAGGAGAGAGGAGATGAGAGGGGAGATATGAGATAGCAGAGGGAGACAAGAGAGATAAGTAGGAAAGAGAATAGATGACGGATAAGAGCGTACAGAGGAAATAGAAGAGAGGGGAGAGTAGAGGAGAAAGAAAGAGTGAGATGAGGGAAGAGATATGAGAGAGGAGATATGAGAGACGTGAGAGTCTTTGAGCTATGGTCTTTGAAAGGTTTTGTAAAGAATTTGGAGAGATGATAGGAGAGAGAATAGAGATGAGGGATAAGAGCGTACAGGGGAAATAGAAGAGAGGGGAGAGTAGAGAAGAAAGAAAGAGTGAGATGAAGGATGAGAGATGAGGGAGGAGAGGGGAGAGAGAAGAGAGGAGAAAAGAGGGGAGAAATGAGACAGGAGAGAGTAGAGACGAAAGACCAGGGAGAAGATATAAATAAGGGAGTAGGGGTAGAGATGAGATGAGAGAGAGGAGAGAGAAGAGAGTCACGATAATAGCGAAGAGAGAAGAGAGGAGATATGATAGACGTGAGAGTCTTTGAGCTATGGTCTTTCAAAGGTTTTGTAAAGAATTTGGAGACGATTTGGAAGATGGGATTCAAGACATGGAGTTTCAGCTGATGGATTTCAGGGAATGGAATTCCGGTGATGGGAGTTCTTCCCCTTTCTCCTCCGAAGGAGGAGTTCCACTCGTATATACTAAAAATGGTCTGTCTGTGTCTATGTGATCGATTAGAGAAAAAATGGCTGTACCGATTTTGTTCGAACTTGCACTGTTCGATCAGAAATTTTCCCGTGACTGTACATGCATCGTGGCTAAGAAATTTCTTGATGCTAAAGGCATTAAATATTCGAAAAACATGCTTTTTTTCAAAGGTCAAGCAAACTTTTCGACTTGAAATGCATTGTAAGAATGCTAGAGAAAAAACTGACTGGTTGAATTCTGATTCTGAAATAGATTGCATCATAACTGAATTGTAACTCCGACTTGAATTGAAAATGCAGTGTGGAAGCGTAGCACCAGACTTGATTTAGATTGCGTAACCATATTGTTAACTGATACTGACTGACTGAGAAACTGATTATGTCATAACTGCTTCGTGTGATTTACTCTATGCTTGGATTTTAAAGTGTTGAATTATATAAGTGCAAAATTTGATGTTATCAAAACGATGAGAGCTAGCCTAGAGGTGAACAAACTGAACTGTTAAATGCAGCGACGATGGTTCGAATTTTCATAGAGTATAATTTTTTAATTAAAGCTTTTCAACGTCAGGAAAACTAAAAGACTTTTTAAAAAGAATCGTCATGTAAAAATCATAGAAGCGTCATGTAAAAAATCATAGAAGCGTCATGTAAACAATCATAGAAGCGTCATGTAAAAAATCATAGAAGCGTCATGTAAACAATCATAGAAGCGTCATGTAAAAAATCATAGAAGCGTCATGTAAACAATCATAGAAGCGTCATGTAAAAAATCATAGAAGCGTCATGTAAACAATCATAGAAGCGTCATTTAAACAATCATAGAAGCGTCATGTAAACAATCATAGAAGCGTCATGTAAACAATCATAGAAGCGTCATGTAAAAAATCATAGAAGCGTCATGTAAACAATCATAGAAGCGTCATGTAAACAATCATAGAAGCGTCATGTAAACAATCATAGAAGCGTCATGTAAACAATCATAGAAGCGTCATTTAAACAATCATAGAAGCGTCATGTAAACAATCATAGAAGCGTCATGTAAAAAATCATAGAAGCGTCATGTAAACAATCATAGAAGCGCCATGTAAAAAATCATAGAAGCGTCATGAAACAATCATAGAAGCGTCATGTAAAAAATCATAGAAGCGTCATGTAAAAAGCATAGAAGCGTCATGTAAAAATCATAGAAGCGTCGTATAAACAATCATAGAAGCGTCATGTAAACAATCATAGAAGCGTCATGTAAAAAATCATAGAAGCGTCATGTAAACAATCATAGAAGCGTCATGTAAAAAATCATAGAAGCCTCATGTAAAAAATCGTACAAGCGTCATTTAAAAATCATAGAAGCGTCATGTAAACAATCATAGAAGCGTCATGTAAACAATGATAGAAGCGTCATGTAAACAATCATAGAAGCGTCATGTAAACAATCATAGAAGCGTCATGTAAACAATCATAGAAGCGTCATGTAAACAATCATAGAAGCGTCATGTAAAAAATCATAGAAGCGTCATTTGAAAATCATAGAAGCGTTATTTAAAAAAAATCATAGAAGCGTTATTTAAAAAAATCATAGAAGCGTCATGTAAACAATCATACAAACGTCATGTAAACAATCATAGAAGCGTCATGTAAAAAATCATGGAAGCGTCATGTAAAAATCATAGAAGCGTCATATAAAAAGCATAGAAGCGTCATGTAAACAGTCATAGAAGCGTCATGTAAAAAAATCATAGAAACGTCATGTAAACAATCATAGAAGCGTCATGTAAAAAATCATGGAAGCGTCATGTAAAAAATCATAAAAGCTTCATGTAAAAATCATAGAAGCGTCATATAAAAAGCATAGAAGCGTCATGTAAACAATCATAGAAGCGTCATGTAAAAAAATCATAGGAGCGTCATGAAAAAATCATAGAAGCCTCATTTAAAAGCTAATGAAAGTGTCATTTAAAAAATTAAGAAGCATCATGGTAGAATAAAAGAAGCGTCATGTCAGACATGAAGGGTGTCATGTAAAAATTAAATGCAGCTATAATGCTGTGCTGGGGAGAAAAACTGAGACGTAAAGGCTCTCAGAGAATAACTGATCAGAGAATAACTGAGATTACGGAGGGGGGGGGGTTTCTGAGATGTCAAAGCAACAGTCAGAAGCTACTTCAAAGTTCATGTACTTTACTCAATTTTTTATTGCATTCTTTGTTGGCTCGCCACGGGGGGCGCTGATAGAAGAAGAGTCATGTAAAAAATAAAAGTAGCACTATGTATACATAAAAGAAAAGTCATGTCGAAGTTAAAAGATTCATTTGGGAATTGCTACGATGTCAAAGCTTGGTGGAAATCGTTATAGTGCTGTGATTCTTAAAGAAGGAATCACTAAAATGTCAAGGCTTAGGGGAGAAGAATTGCTGAGATTTCAAGGCTTTAGGTTGGGTTAAAGTTAGGTTTAGGTCAGGTTTGGGTTGAGGGTTATATTTTATCGGGTTTCAAGGTTAACAGGGGATTTTTTAGATTTCAAGGTTAATGGGGGCCATCGCTGACATGTCAAGGCTTACAAGAAGCTTCATGTCGAAGTTAAGAGATTCATTTGGGAATCCCTACGATGTCGAGGCTTGCAGGGAATCGCTATAATGCTGTAGTAGTGCTATAATGACTCTTAGAGAGAATTACTGAAATTTCAATGCTTTAGGGTTAGGGTTAGGGTTAGGGTTAGGGTTAGGCTAGGGTTAGGGTTAGAAGGTTGACAGATATTTTTAGATTTCCAAGGCTTATTGGGGGCATTGCTGAGATGTCAAGGGGGGAAGTTGATATGTTAAAGCTTGTGGGGGGGGAATTACTGACATGTCAAGGCTTACAAGGTTTGACAGGAGATTTTTTAAGATTTCAAGGATACATGTAGCTTATTAAAAAAACGTGTATTGCATTTCTTTGGCTCCCCAACGGGGGGCGTAGATTGCTAGTATCGAGCTAAATTTTAACACTCGCCCCTGTTCTCTCTGTCCCCCTTCTAAATGCCAAGGAATTTCAACCCTCTCTCCATTTTTCAGTGTACAGACAGATCTTTCCACAGCACCGATCCCTATATTAAACTTCATTCAGCAAAACCCCTCTCTTCTCCGATTACGTCATCCATGCCGCCCCAGATAGCAAGAATGCACACATCAACCCCACGAATCTGAGCAAATCCGAGTCCACCAACCTCTACCAGCATTGACAAACCCCAGATGCATTTGTAAATGTACACAGCCTATGAATCAGTGTCTCCACCGCATGCAATTCTGATTTACTTGATCTAAACTTTGTAAATAGTATAAGTCACCCTTGCGTTATACTAGAAGTAGTGAAGTCCACAAATTTAAATACGTGAGGCTATTCAATTCTGCTTCTCCGCCTCCCCTGCCTCTCACTTCAAGCTTTCAGATTTGGTCTTTGAGACGGTTTAATCTGTTAGAAGCAGGAATGAATCATGCACTGACCTCTCCATACAAAGTAAAGTTGGAATTTCAGACAAGAAATTAGGTTATTTTAAAAGCTAAATGACTAGAAATGCACATTTTTTTCATTAAAATGCAGCTTTTCACCGTTTTTTTACGATTTTAACCTTAAAATGCAGACTTTATTGATCAAAATCAGTAGTTTCATCACTAGAAACCATACTTTCAACAGCTAATTTGTCCAAATGTCGCTTTCAACTTGACCTTAGACAGCTTTTAAGCAGGAATGAACCCCACACAAACATCCACAAGCCAGCCCAAAATCATCCAAAGACATGGCTATTGAAGCCTAAATTGCTAGAAATGCGCATTTTTTCATAAGAAAATACAATTTTTACAGTTTTTATGCATTTTTTACGTTAAAATGCAGATTTTATTGATCAAAATCAGTAGTTTCATCACTAGAAACCATACTTTCAACAACTAATTTGTCCAAATGTCGCTTTCAACTTGACCTTAGACAGCGTTTAAGCAGGAATGAACCCCACACAAACATACACAAGCTAGCCCAAAATCATCCAAAGACATGGCTATTGAAGCCTAAATTGCTAGAAATGAGCATTTTTTCCTAAGAAATACAAATTTTCACAGTTTTTACGCATTTTTTACGTTAAAATGCAGACTTTATTGATCAAAATCAGTAGTTTCATCACTAAAAACCACAATTTTAACACAAAATTATCACAAATGCTACTTCTGGAACTCTGAGACAGCTTTGAGCAGGAATTATAATCGCACACGGATTACCCGAGCCAGTCCAATTTCCACTAAAGCCATGGTTTTTTAAAGCTAATTCTTAGAATTTCTCATTCTTTCGTTTAATAAAGGCCAATTTTCACAGTTTTATTATTTTCTAACGTTAAAATGCGAAATGCGAATTGATCAAACTTAGTAGTTTCATCCCAAAAGCCATAATTTCAACCGCTAATTTGTCCAAATGCTGATTTCAAAGTTGGCAAGAGACAGCTTTCGAGCAGGAATGAGTCACACACTGATCTCCATATGCACACCCCGGCCCAAGTTGGAATTCCACCCAAGACATTTTCATTGAAAACTAAATTACTAGAAATTGCACATTTTCGTTTTAAAAAGGTCAATTTTCACAGTTTTTACTCTTTTTAACGTTAAAATGCTGACTTTATTGAACAAAATTAATCACTTCATCAGCAGAAACCATAATTTTTACAACTTAATGCTGTTTCATCATTCAAATGTATGTATTTGGTACGTGTAATACCCCTCAAGAAGTCAGGGAAGGGATTATTCTTGAATATTGGGTTAAAACCTACAGTTTGCTATAAACCTAGCTATAATAATTTTAACATATACAGTCGGCGAAGCGGCCCGTTGATTTCGATTGACATTTAAACTGTCCCTCCCAGACCTCTCTCTCTCTCCTTCTGCACCCACCGAGAAAAGTGACTCATGCGGCAATCAGCTGGACAGGTTTAGTGTATTACTGAATTGGCAAAACAGCCAACACCCAATGGTCATATTAGACTCGTCTTCACAGCACAGACCCATGTAGAACAGAACCACTCGTCCCTGTCTCTCTGACCTTACCATTTCTAACTGTCAAGGAATTCCGACCCTCCCTCTCCAATTTCAGTGTACAAACAGATATTTTCACAGCACAGACTCATATATTGAGCCTCCTCCAACCAAAACCCTATCTTGATTACGTCATCCACCTCCCCCATAGAAGCAGTTAGCAAGAAACAAAATTTTTCGATGCACATATGAACACTGTGGACCATGCAAAATCGCACATCTACGGGTCGATTTTGATTGACAATTTAATACCCTTTGTTGATGCTGCTGTGTACAGTAGTCTTATTTCCGAAGCTCCTAGCAGTCATCTTTTAGATGTGGTGAATCAGTGTTGTTTTTGCCAACTTTACATCTTGATTCATCCTCCAAATTCTTCAACTCTGACCATATTCAATAATTTAACCCATGCAAGTAGATTTGCCAATTCGCCAAATTAGCCAATACGAATGGGGCCAGAGGACCCACCCAAATCGAGCCCTTGTCTCTCTCAGGCCTCTCTCTCCTACACATACCCCAGAAAAGTGACTCATGAGGCAATCAGTTTAACAGGTTCAGTATACTGAATTGGCAAAACAGCAAACACCCAATGGTCAATGGACTCGTCTTCGCAGCACAGACCATTTTGAATAAAGCCAAAACACACATACACCCCTATTCTCTGACCAAACCTTTCCATTTCTAGTTGTCAACGAAATTCGACCGGCCTCTCTCTCAATCCCAATGTACATTTTGACGAAGCAAGCAGATCTTTTCACAGCACGGACCCAGCCTCCCCCAACCAAAGCCCTATCTCTGATTACGTCATCTATACATCCCCATAGAAGCAGTTAGCAAGAAAAAAATTTCGATGCACATATATGAACAATGCGAACCAAGCAAATCCGCGCGTCTACCAAAGCCAACCCTACCCTGCGTGCTGTAATTGCATTTGTCAATGTACACACCCTATGAATCAGTGTCTCCTTCTTTGGAACACACGAAGGCATTAGTCAGAAAGTTTGGATGCAATTAAAAACTCTCTCGATACTTTGCGTATAAACGAGTAATCGATTGAATCAATTGTACACTTGACACATTTAATTACGTGCTGCCATGCAACGGAAAGACAGGATAATGGGGTGGGTGGTCACGCAGCCTCATTCTCTCTTTCCTACTGATTTTTCATTATCTATCAATCTCAGCTCTTTCCGGGGCAACTCGCGCATTTGTGCATAGTTCCTCATCAGATTTACCACATGTTCATTTACATGTGATGTACATATGCAAGCGGCAGCCGATTTAAACCTGAGAAATGGTTGAAGCACTCCCCCGACTATGACTAAATGCACGTACGTTCAGTCAAATACAGGAAAATTTGACACCCGTAGTATGAAGATGAAATCTTCACGAAAGCTTCACATGTTTATCTTTCTCTGGGGAAATGAGGATAGTTTCTCAATAAAAATCTGTCATAGGCCCAATATAGCAGTTTAAATATTTTCACGAAAATGTCGCATTATTCAAAGAACTGATTTTTGCAAACTCTACTGTCAGTAGGAAGATGAGTTTTCATAGAGACATTTTGTAAAAAATAGACTAAACTTTCAAATCATTCGTTTACACGACCAACTGTCTATATTAATGGTGGGGTTATTATTACTTTACAGAAAAACTCATGTCCTGTGTTACGACACTGCCTAGCAACCGTATAATTTTTGCAGGTCAAGGAGCATTAATACATGAACTAACACTCCTATTTTACATTCATTGAGAGGCGGCGGCGCGGGCGGAGGGTGGCCGGACCGTGACTGTGCGCAGCACAGTCCCTGTCTCTACTGTGTAAACGAATGATTTGAAAGTTTAGTCTATTTTTTACAAAATGTCTCTATGAAAACTCATCTTCCTACTGACAGTAGAGTTTGCAAAAATCAGTTCTTTGAATAATGCGACATTTTCGTGAAAATATTTAAACTGCTATATTGGGCCTATGACAGATTTTTATTGAGAAACTATCGTCATTTCCCCAGAGAAAGATAAACATGTGAAGCTTTCGTGAAGATTTCATCTTCATACTACGGGTGTCAAATTTTCCTGTATTTGACTGAACGTACGTGCATTTAGTCATAGTCGGGGGAGTGCTTCAACCATTTCTCAGGTTTAAATCGGCTGCCGCTTGCATATGTACATCACATGTAAATGAACATGTGGTAAATCTGATGAGGAACTATGCACAAATGCGCGAGTTGCCCCGGAAAGAGCTGAGATTGATAGATAATGAAAAATCAGTAGGAAAGAGAGAATGAGGCTGCGTGACCACCCACCCCATTATCCTGTCTTTCCGTTGCATGGCAGCACGTAATTAAATGTGTCAAGTGTACAATTGATTCAATCGATTACTCGTTTATACGCAAAGTATCGAGAGAGTTTTTAATTGCATCCAAACTTTCTGACTAATGCCTTCGTGTGTTCCAAAGAAGGAGACACTGATTCATAGGGTGTGTACATTGACAAATGCAATTACAGCACGCAGGGTAGGGTTGGCTTTGGTAGACGCGCGGATTTGCTTGGTTCGCATTGTTCATATATGTGCATCGAAATTTTTTTCTTGCTAACTGCTTCTATGGGGATGTATAGATGACGTAATCAGAGATAGGGCTTTGGTTGGGGGAGGCTGGGTCCGTGCTGTGAAAAGATCTGCTTGCTTCGTCAAAATGTACATTGGGATTGAGAGAGAGGCCGGTCGAATTTCGTTGACAACTAGAAATGGAAAGGTTTGGTCAGAGAATAGGGGTGTATGTGTGTTTTGGCTTTATTCAAAATGGTCTGTGCTGCGAAGACGAGTCCATTGACCATTGGGTGTTTGCTGTTTTGCCAATTCAGTATACTGAACCTGTTAAACTGATTGCCTCATGAGTCACTTTTCTGGGGTATGTGTAGGAGAGAGAGGCCTGAGAGAGACAAGGGCTCGATTTGGGTGGGTCCTCTGGCCCCATTCGTATTGGCTAATTTGGCGAATTGGCAAATCTACTTGCATGGGTTAAATTATTGAATATGGTCAGAGTTGAAGAATTTGGAGGATGAATCAAGATGTAAAGTTGGCAAAAACAACACTGATTCACCACATCTAAAAGATGACTGCTAGGAGCTTCGGAAATAAGACTACTGTACACAGCAGCATCAACAAAGGGTATTAAATTGTCAATCAAAATCGACCCGTAGATGTGCGATTTTGCATGGTCCACAGTGTTCATATGTGCATCGAAAAATTTTGTTTCTTGCTAACTGCTTCTATGGGGGAGGTGGATGACGTAATCAAGATAGGGTTTTGGTTGGAGGAGGCTCAATATATGAGTCTGTGCTGTGAAAATATCTGTTTGTACACTGAAATTGGAGAGGGAGGGTCGGAATTCCTTGACAGTTAGAAATGGTAAGGTCAGAGAGACAGGGACGAGTGGTTCTGTTCTACATGGGTCTGTGCTGTGAAGACGAGTCTAATATGACCATTGGGTGTTGGCTGTTTTGCCAATTCAGTAATACACTAAACCTGTCCAGCTGATTGCCGCATGAGTCACTTTTCTCGGTGGGTGCAGAAGGAGAGAGAGAGAGGTCTGGGAGGGACAGTTTAAATGTCAATCGAAATCAACGGGCCGCTTCGCCGACTGTATATGTTAAAATTATTATAGCTAGGTTTATAGCAAACTGTAGGTTTTAACCCAATATTCAAGAATAATCCCTTCCCTGACTTCTTGAGGGGTATTACACGTACCAAATACATACATTTGAATGATGAAACAGCATTAAGTTGTAAAAATTATGGTTTCTGCTGATGAAGTGATTAATTTTGTTCAATAAAGTCAGCATTTTAACGTTAAAAAGAGTAAAAACTGTGAAAATTGACCTTTTTAAAACGAAAATGTGCAATTTCTAGTAATTTAGTTTTCAATGAAAATGTCTTGGGTGGAATTCCAACTTGGGCCGGGGTGTGCATATGGAGATCAGTGTGTGACTCATTCCTGCTCGAAAGCTGTCTCTTGCCAACTTTGAAATCAGCATTTGGACAAATTAGCGGTTGAAATTATGGCTTTTGGGATGAAACTACTAAGTTTGATCAATTCGCATTTCGCATTTTAACGTTAGAAAATAATAAAACTGTGAAAATTGGCCTTTATTAAACGAAAGAATGAGAAATTCTAAGAATTAGCTTTAAAAAACCATGGCTTTAGTGGAAATTGGACTGGCTCGGGTAATCCGTGTGCGATTATAATTCCTGCTCAAAGCTGTCTCAGAGTTCCAGAAGTAGCATTTGTGATAATTTTGTGTTAAAATTGTGGTTTTTAGTGATGAAACTACTGATTTTGATCAATAAAGTCTGCATTTTAACGTAAAAAATGCGTAAAAACTGTGAAAATTTGTATTTCTTAGGAAAAAATGCTCATTTCTAGCAATTTAGGCTTCAATAGCCATGTCTTTGGATGATTTTGGGCTAGCTTGTGTATGTTTGTGTGGGGTTCATTCCTGCTTAAACGCTGTCTAAGGTCAAGTTGAAAGCGACATTTGGACAAATTAGTTGTTGAAAGTATGGTTTCTAGTGATGAAACTACTGATTTTGATCAATAAAATCTGCATTTTAACGTAAAAAATGCATAAAAACTGTAAAAATTGTATTTTCTTATGAAAAAATGCGCATTTCTAGCAATTTAGGCTTCAATAGCCATGTCTTTGGATGATTTTGGGCTGGCTTGTGGATGTTTGTGTGGGGTTCATTCCTGCTTAAAAGCTGTCTAAGGTCAAGTTGAAAGCGACATTTGGACAAATTAGCTGTTGAAAGTATGGTTTCTAGTGATGAAACTACTGATTTTGATCAATAAAGTCTGCATTTTAAGGTTAAAATCGTAAAAAAACGGTGAAAAGCTGCATTTTAATGAAAAAAATGTGCATTTCTAGTCATTTAGCTTTTAAAATAACCTAATTTCTTGTCTGAAATTCCAACTTTACTTTGTATGGAGAGGTCAGTGCATGATTCATTCCTGCTTCTAACAGATTAAACCGTCTCAAAGACCAAATCTGAAAGCTTGAAGTGAGAGGCAGGGGAGGCGGAGAAGCAGAATTGAATAGCCTCACGTATTTAAATTTGTGGACTTCACTACTTCTAGTATAACGCAAGGGTGACTTATACTATTTACAAAGTTTAGATCAAGTAAATCAGAATTGCATGCGGTGGAGACACTGATTCATAGGCTGTGTACATTTACAAATGCATCTGGGGTTTGTCAATGCTGGTAGAGGTTGGTGGACTCGGATTTGCTCAGATTCGTGGGGTTGATGTGTGCATTCTTGCTATCTGGGGCGGCATGGATGACGTAATCGGAGAAGAGAGGGGTTTTGCTGAATGAAGTTTAATATAGGGATCGGTGCTGTGGAAAGATCTGTCTGTACACTGAAAAATGGAGAGAGGGTTGAAATTCCTTGGCATTTAGAAGGGGGACAGAGAGAACAGGGGCGAGTGTTAAAATTTAGCTCGATATGCTATGGGTCTGCGCTGTGAAGACGAGTCTGGTGAACATCGGAGGGGTGGCTGTTTTCGAACACGGTTGAATTTGACTATGGTCCGAGTTAAAGGGTGATTCAGCATTCAGTATAGGAGCTTCGAGGGGATGGTTTACTGTAATTAAAGCGCGACGAAGCTTCTTGTATCATACCCACTGTCAATAGAAATATAAAGCACTGCTTCAACACAGTCTTGTATTTGGGGGGCAGACTTGGGGAGAGGCTTGGATGACGCAACCTCCACCCCATCGCTTGGCGAGAGTTTGTACAGGCCCGCCTCTATATGAAAGTATGTGTATTTTATAAGTGATTTCGAATAAATTATCAGCATATTCAAACCTACATTCTCCGAGGGTGGAAATGTACATACCTAATTTTTGGGGTATGTAGCGGATATGAGTATAGAGGCTATCGATGTACATATAGACTCCGACCCGTATTATTCAAATGTCTGAGAAATGTACATTGGAAATATACATTTACGTTGTAGGCTACACAATTAGTTGACTCATTTGGTAGTAGTAGATGAGATTGTACACTGTACATATAGTAGGGTTTCGAGTTGTAATTTTGGTGCGCGCGCGCGCTGGGGATGACACTGTAGATTAATGCACATGTACATATAGAATTGGGGATGGACAATTTGGGATAGGGATTAATGTACATGGAATTAATGTACAATTTGAGATAGATAGGGATTAATGTACATGGAATTAATGTACAATTTGAGATAGATAGGGATTAATGTACATGGAATTAATATGAGCACATGGATTATTACAACTACATATTGAATCACGCTTAGGATAGCGTTTTTGTATACTACTTACTTCATTTTCAGATAGTAGTATAATTTGCGTTTTTTGCGTCAAATCTGCCTAAAAATCAACACTTAACGGCGCGATACGTAGTTACATGTACCTTTGATATATGCACCCTGCATGAATTGAACTCAAGGTTGAAACCTGCGAGGAAGTTCATCAAATGGCCAAGACGCTTGAAGGGCTGCATCGCAGCCTGCCCTGTCTGTCCCTACAAAGACAAGACCGTGGTAGAACTCGGAGCTGGGGAATCTCAGGCGGAAGGCCAAAAGCCATCACCGAATTGATGCTATGAAAACCGGAATCCGGAGGGGCATGGAGCTTTTTCAACAAGCCGCCCGCAACTCCATCTGAAGTGAGAAAGGCCAAGAAATGCAAGTGACACCGATTCTGCAATGAGTTGGATAAAAAAACCTACTTCTAGGCTTGTCAAGGCCCTTAATTACAATTGACAAAAATGTCCAAACTGCATGTAGTCATCATGATCAGAAAAAGATGATGGCTCTCTCAATATACTAAAACTGACGTGTTGTATGTATATCTGTATGACACTCATTCCCGGTCCTTAATAGAGGGATTCGCCAGTATTGATCTGCTCACATTTTCGGACAACGTTGACGTTCCCACGGTTTGCATGGCTTGAGAGACTCGTTTGAGCCGATAAATCAAACACTTTGGATACCGTTACTTGTCTTTTCTCTCGAACTTAAGGACGACAGGATCGTTAGCTCTTGAATTAACAGTTTTGTTCACAAATGCATACAGAGAAGGCTCGATAGCAGGACATTTTCAAATTTTCCAATACAAACCACGTACTTTCGAATGTACTTTTAACAGTTACAACAGAAAGATCCCCAGAACCATTTCGTAAACGTATTAGTTCTTAGAATTACAAAATAGTATGAGCATTCTTAGGCATGATTTCGTAGCTTTTATGCATAGCAGTGGTGAATAAAAAGTAAAATACAGAAAAATGAGAAGTCTAGGGTGCATGGACTCAAGGCATTTGAGACCCTGTAAATAGAAACAATTGTCAAGGATTTTGTAAGTTTCAGACATTTGAATTGCGATCCCTGCTGACTTCATAGTTACAAATAAATCAAGTATGTATATCGTAAAACCCAATTTAACGTTATTCAAAAAGCGAATATCAGCGAGTTTTGTCTGGAGAACACAACAGTATTTTGCAGGTTGACTGCTCCAAAAGCTCATTCTCAAACTTTAGATATGAGTGGTGAATGAGCCTATGCAAAATATAGCGTAGCTGCTCGACTTCTAAAGCCTCAGTCGGCAATTGCAGTAGTTCATTTGGCTCGCCGAATTCTGGACACAAACACGCCGCTAAGTACAAAGTACACCGCAGTCACGGAGAACAAGATGATGTAGCCAAGACCGGCGGCACAGTTCAGCCTCTCGAATGCGTCGAGAATGACCCCGCCAATTGGCACCGCCAGAGCCTGGGGCAGGACCAGCGCCTGAGTGAGAAAAGGGGGTGCATTCAGGTTATCGAGTATGCAAATACTGGAATTGCATAGAGCACTGATGCCCAATCGTCTAAAACTCTCTATGCGATTATTGAGCTTTGGCCATAGACAACTGCAAGTTTTGTCTCGCTGAATGAGGAAGAGGTAGATGCAAATGGAACTTCTATTTAACCCTCTATTTACGAGAACTAAAGGCGGCCATTTAAGAGTGACGAAGAAAATTGAGGAACCAACGAATAAAATTTTCATACATTCTTACTTATTCTCCAGACAAAACACACGGTTGGCTAGGGGTCACATTTCACTTAGCTACCTCCTAGTGGTTCTTAAAAATGTGTTTTTCACGGAACATTTTGCAGGATCAGACAGGATCAGCGCCCAACCTGCTGCCACACGGCAATGTCCCTAGACTTGTCGTTGTCATCCGGTAGCACGTCCATCAGCAGGGCGAAGTCCACGGCCTGGTAGGCCCCGAACGAGAATCCGAACACGACAGCCACCGCCGTGGCCACGTAGAAGGCCAGTTGGCCGCGGAGGCCGGCCAGCAAGGCCGAGCAGCAGCCCATCAGGACGGAGCCGGTCACGATCAGCGGCTTGCGACGGCCGATGCGGTCGGATAAGAGGCCGCAACAGACGGAGCTGGCGGGGGGAGATCAGGGAGGGACACTGTCCTATGGTAGTAGGCCTAATGTTTCTACTCAAGACATTAACTCAAACCAAGGATGACTTACGTACAGGTGCTTTAATTTTTTAAAGCAGTAACAAGTCGATTTTTATTCTCTGATCTGGCATCTTTTTAACACGACTTGCTTGTTTTATTGCTTCTATTTGTGTTTTCATTTACTAAAATTTTAGGATAAAAGTCTAGACAGCATGATTTTTATTTGGTTTCTTCTTTGAACCAAAGAACCGGGAGAGCAGGGGTTGTAGCCTGCTGTTTAGAGCGTCGGACACTCGACTTAAAGGTCGAGGGTTCGATTCTCGATGCCACTGGAACAATGCGTCCTTGAGCCACACACTTAACTCTGCAATTGCCTCAGTTCACCCAGCTGTAAAATGGGTGCCAGTATTAGCTGGGGTAATTGAGAGTGTGTGTGGCGACCCCCCAGTCCTTTGACTGAACAGCCGTACGCAGCCTTCAGATGCGCCGCTCAATAGTGAAGAATCATTCAAATAAGCAGTAAAATGATATTAATTAATCAGTTACTTGCTTCCAATCAACACAAACGCTATTTTTATGCATGAAAATGAAAGTTTCTGTAGTTTTGAGTGTATCAAGCTTTCAACGATTTATTAAGAAACGAGGTCGATCTTGGTACAAGCCGAACTGACCTCTACATCGGGCCGAGAGCAGACCATTCAGGCATCAACTGTAACTGATAACTGATTTATGATTTATGACTTACGACAAGGCTGCGGTGACCAGTAACGGAATCAGCAGCATGGAGACGCCTTTGGTGGGGTTCCAGCACTGCGGCAGGTTGACCATGTCCGCCAGCCAGTACTCCAGGAAGCTGCGGGGTAGCAGTGTAGCGTGGCGTTTAGAAAGTTCAAAATCAAAGTCAATTTAAACAAAGTTGCCTACAATTGGAAATAAAGCATGTAGTTGGATGTTGGATGTTTTCAAGTTTATCTAAATTTTCATTTTCACGGTTTTCAAGTCATTCTGCTACGAGTATCCTTCTCGTGTAGCCTAAACTAACTACATGAAATATACAAAGCGCTATATACGAGCGTACGTGTGTCGTATTAATTAACACCCGTTCCCATGTTCGAATTTTATATTAGTCGTAAGCAAGCTGCAACGTACCCCACGGTGGTTGACAATCCTTGTTGCATTAGGAAGCGCGTAATGAAGACCCATCGAAAGTCTGGCTCTGAATATTAAAAAAATGCGCAACAAGTTGTTAAGCCTGTATAGTCTCGGTAATTATTTCTTTATTTCTTACCCTCCAGAGGTAACCAGAAGCCGACGAGCACGTCTTTGCAACCTAAAATTTAGAGCAATAAGGTTTCAACTCACTACTCATCCAGCAGTAGCAATTTCCCTAATTCGCACAGAACTCACGCAACGGCTCGTGGAAATCTTTCGACGGAGGCTCGTCGACTGACAGTACAGTGATGGCGACGCACAGAACCAGGATGCAGATGATTATAAAGTAGATTCGGACAACGCCCAGGGACTGAAATTGTGTTAAAATTTCTTGGTTAATTCATAGCAAATCGGAGGTGACTGTGAGCACTCACAGTTAGAAATATTCCGATAGCAGCTCCGGAGATGTTGCCTAACAAAATCATTCCACCCATCACGCCAGAGCTGAGGCCTGTAGAAGTGAAGATAAGATTCGTGGGACATTGTAAGTTTTACACTGGTAAAGTTACTTACAAACTGTAAAACCCTGATTAGGCTCGTTAATTTATCAGTTTAAATCAATCAAATCAAAAGACGAATGCACGAACGCCAGTTGCGTGCGCAAGAAAAATCTGACATCAATCGATGGCTTGATTGATGATTTCTGGATACTTTTGCTTACCTCTCTGCGACGGGTGGGCCAAGTCCGCTATCAGCGCATTGTACGGAGTGATGGTGCACACGTAGGACACTGTGACCACGAAATAGAACGGTATAAAAAGACCTAAAAATTGGTGGATTAATTTCAATTACGATTTATCATTTAGATCCCTGTTTAAAAGAACATCTGCAGACTATAAGAGCGGGGAAGCAGAGTAGATCAGTTTTGACGCGTCTTACTCTACACCAAAATAATCTTACATAGTGTACTTGGGTTCAATTCCCGTCCGCGGCCATGCGATTCACACCTGAGGTCCAACCCTGCCACTCACCCAAACTTCCACTCAGCGTGTTGTCATCCACATCGACACTGGCGTCTTTGGCGTCCAACGACAGCTTCTTCTCGTGGAAGTCTTTCAGGTACGGATTCTGATAGGACCCGTTGCCTTGGTAGTAAGGTCTGCACCTGGCAGCCACCAAGTCAACATTGCACTGCGGTTAAAGTTGAAATGGTCCATTGTAGAATGATGACACGAATATTTAAGACAAAATTCTCAATAATTTTTTTCTTAATTTTATGAGAAAACTAACCATTCCGTTTTCGTCCAAATTTTGACTTCCGTTCGTGCCCACAGAGATCTTTTTGCTGAAATTCGGAAGCCAAATTCAATACTGTTTTATTGCTTTTTAACGTTTTATACACAGAAAGTACTAGTAATGGTGTACTTACAAGTGAACTTGTGGCGCGCTAAACGCCATGCCAAGTAGACCGATGCTGAAATAATCATTTTGTGACTGTTGCTATTAATCTCTGTTACTAGCCTAAAACTATTTTTTCCGCCAATGTGTCCGAGCAGCCTATAAGACGGTTGTTTTTTGCTTTCGTGTACCTCGTTCGCACATGGGTTCAATACTGTGTGCAATTTTGTGCAAGGACACTACTTTTCACGTCCTTATGAGCTATGAGTCACCCTCCCTAGACAGATACAGTGTGTGTATGTACGAGCGTACGAGCACTGCCCTGATGATTATAAAGTCAGAGGCTGCCGTCCACCTTAATTGTGCGTGTGTACTTGTGCAAGTATCCGAGTGCTTGTGAGTGTTTAGGGAATTCTTAGCTCGTAATAACCTTAAAGATCAAAGGATCAGCTCTGAAGCATCACTTATCGTTCAGACTGCAAAGATCTTTCTTCTGATCTCTTTGGCAATAACGTGGCAGTGACGTCAGCCCCATCTTACCACAAGCACAGAGTTGACACAACCATGATGGGACGCCGTCTGCCGAACCGGGTGGCCAGTCGGTCACTTTTCATTCCGACTAGCGGGCCACAGAGCAGCGTTAGAAGGGCGCCGCCGGCCACCATGCCGCCAAGGACGCTGCCTTTGCTGCCTGAGCCGACCATCGACTGCACCTGCGCTGGGATCACTGCAGCGTTTTGATGAAGTTCAAAGGAATTTCTTCGATTACATTTTTGATTGCCTGGAAACTTAATTTTTCTATATTAGCCCGCATAGTTGTTCCTTTAGCATCTGATTCTACTGCGGTGCAATATTGTGTCTAACAAGCCTCGTGCCGTCTGCTTCTTCTCTTTATCTGATTTTGTTTAATATATTTCTGTGTCTGTCTGTTTTACACCTGCTTGTGTCCAGTTAGCTTCGTGGTGTCTGTCTTTTTTACACCTGCTTGTGTCCAGTTAGCTTCATGGTGTCTGTGTCCTTTTTTTACACCTGCTTGTGTCCAGTTAGCTTCGTGGTGTCTGTGCCTTTTTTACATCTGCTTGTGTCCAGTAAGCTTCGTGGTGTCTGTGTCTTTTTTTACACCTGCTTGTGTCCAGTAAGCTTCGTGGTGTCTGTGTCTTTTTACACCTGCTTGTGTCCAGTAAGCTTCGTGGTGTCTGTGTCTTTTTACACCTGCTTGTGTCCAGTTAGCTTTGTGGTGTCTGTGTCCTTTTTACACCTGCTTGTGCCCAGTTAGCCTCGTGGTGTCTGTGTCTTTTTACACCTGCTTGTGCCCAGTTAGCTTCGTGGTGTCTGTGTCTTTTTACACCTGCTTGTGCCCAGTTAGCTTCGTGGTGTCTGTGTCTTTTTACACCTGCTTGTGTCCAGTTAGCTTCGTGGTGTCCACTATTTGTGTCTCTTTACGATAGTTGATTGTTGCGGGCTTCTGGTTTAGTGGATCTGGTAGATTGTACTGTCTGGGAACGTAGTATCCTTCAAGTTCTGACTGCAGCAAAAACCATTACCTTCAACGGACAGCAGCAGGAACATGAGGTTCAACCCCAGAAAGGAGATGTTCAGCGGCAGAATCAGGCGCTTTGGCATCGGCTGAGTTGGTCGGCCACCTTCGAACTGAAATTCGTTGCCGTCATCGTCAGGGTCGGGGTACGAGGGTTCAGCAGCGGAGTCTGCCACAGCGGAGGTTCTGAAAGAAGGCGCATAAAAGCGGACTCAATAGTCTCTGGTAAAACCATCAGCTCAAGACCTTCCTATGGTTACCTTCGCTCCTCTGTGTACTTCTCAGGCTGCTGGGCACCTCTGACCTGCAGCTGATGTCGCTCATCGTCTCCCTCAGTTCGAGACTCGCCACTGACGGCATTCGATAGCTGCATACTCTGGGACTTAATTGTTGGCAAAACAATTATTTCAAAAGCGGATTTTCTTCTTTTGCAGAAATTTTTCTATTTGACGCAAAGAATCCCACCAGTTTTATTGTATCTCGGTTTTTTCTGCGTCCCTCCCCCCCCCGGATAAGGGATCGGACATGCAAATGGGGATTGCGGGGATTAAATCTTCTTCCGCTGTTGCCGCGTTCTCCCCCTCTTGTTCTCCCAGCCCCAACCCCCTTGCTCCCACGCAGAGACGCATAAAATTTCTGCTCTCACTGCTTCACTGCCTCCTTGCTTTTTGCTAGCAATTTTGCTGGGGGCGAGGGAAACCCAGGAAGGCTGAGGAAGAGAAATCCGGATTTTGAGAAGTCCCCAAGACTGCTCAAGAGCTGAGCTGGCAGAAATCTATCCTACTGTAGTATGGCAACGGCATGACTTAATTCCGAATAATTTTAACCCAGCCCTTCCTAAATGCAATCTGCTTTTTTGGGTTTACATTTACTTTGTGATGGCTTAATGGGAGACCTCGTGTCGACAATTCTTCTAAATAGATTAAAAATAGTAAAATTCTTGGCCAGATTTTATTTTTGATTTCGTTAGAGTTTTTAATGCTTGAATTACAAGTAATTTAGCATCGTTTTAACAAGTGTGCATACATTTGTTAAATAGAAATCAGCGAAGACATCATTGAAGCCTGTTGTTAACGATCTGTTCCACTCTGAAACTGCCGTGCCTGCGACCGAGGCACGCTGGCCATCAGTGACGGCAGCTGGTCGTACAGCCGGTCGATCTCTCCTCGATCGAGGCTCACCATCGAGTTGTTGTGCGCTTGGCGCAGCTGCTGCTGCCGCTGCGACCCAGTCGGAGATTTTGTTGACGTCTCCGTTGATCTCGTCAGACGGAGGTCGCGCAGCTTCCTGCTGACGCTGCCCCGATAGACTCGACCAGCTGTTGGTTGCGGCTCGAGCTCGAACTGCTGCGGCTGCTCATGGAGCTGCTGGTTCTGGAATTGCAGAGTGCCAGTGGCGTGAGCGCTGCGGTACAGGTGCACATCACGACTGACTGACATGGAGCCGCCGGCTGTCTCGGGCCCGTCAGGTCCCTGCTGCCTGGAGGCGGCCCTGGATGCCAGGTAGGCTCGGTCCAGCTGCACCAGCGGCTGCTGTCCGGACGACTGACCGCCGAGGACGGCCGCGCGTCGTGGAGGCAGCCTTCGCTTCATCGCAGCGGCGTCCAACCGGGCGCGCAGGTGAAGAAGGTGCTCGGCGTTGAGTCGGCTGGACTCAAGAACTTGCTGCAGGCGGCCGCTGCAGGCAGGCAGGGAGGGCAGGGAGAGCTGCGAGTCCGGGTGCGCGAACTCGGATCGGCGGATGCGCAGGGGGCTGAAGTAGACGTTGCCATGGTAACCAGCCCAGGCCTGCGGGAACGCCATTTAACTCAGTAGAATAAATATGGATAAAAAAGTCTTCAGCACTTTCAATCTAAGCGTGAATGTTTGAGTACTAACGAACGTCACGAACGTAACGAACCATAGTCCTTATGCATGTGCAAATTCTGCTTCCGTTTTGTGTGAGAATACTAAACAACCGTAATTCAAAAGCACTGGCACAGAAGAAGTGCAATTTCTGCGCACACTTTTTGGTGCAATTGAGTCAGTGACAATTCTGAACTGACATACAACTTGAAAAGTAGACCGAATATTATGCAAGTCCTCCCCTTTCTAAGTCACCTTCAGTGGAGTCATGGGCCTTGGCCGTTTCTGACGGATATAAAACACTCTCGGGCCACCAAATCCTGGCGGTGGATCGTCCGCGGGATCGCCTCCGCCGCTGCGTTGTCTCTGCCAGTTGGGCGAAACCAGCGGGTTCGTCACGCAACGAGCAGCGACCAGGTTCACCGCCTGCTCGTAGCAATTCCGACGCATGGTGGTGTTTGCCGTCTGCTGAGACGGTCTGAAAGTCGAGTTGGGCGTTAGGAAGTTGGTTTTGGTCGCAGCTGCAGCTGCTGTTCAGTGTTAAACTAGGATAGAATAGAAACTGTTGCAGACTTCCAACTGAGGATTGGAGCTGTTGCTGAGTGTCAGGTTGAGATTGGAGCTGTTGCTGAGTGTCAGGTTGAGATTGGAGCTGTTGCTGAGTATCAGGTTGAGATTGGAGCTGTTGCTGAGTGTCAGGTTGAGATTGGAGCTGTTGCTGAGTGTCAGGTTGAGATTGGAGCTGTTGCTGAGTATCAGGTTGAGATTGGAGCTGTTGCTGAGTGTCAGGTTGAGATTGGAGCTGTTGCTGAGTGTCAGGTCGAGATTGGAGCTGTTGCTGAGTGTCAGGTCGAGATTGGAGCTGTTGCTGAGTGTCAGGTTGAGATTGGAGCTGTTGCTGAGTATCAGGTTGAGATTGGAGCTGTTGCTGAGTATCAGGTTGAGATTGGAGCTGTTGCTGAGTGCCAGGTTGAGATTGGAGCTGTTGCTGAGTGTCAGGTTGAGACTGGAGCTGTTGCTGAGAGCCAGGTTGAGATTGGAGCTGTTGCTGAGTGTCAGGTTGAGATTGGAGCTGTTGCTGAGTGTCAGGTTGAGATTGGAGCTGTTGCTGAGTGTCAGGTTGAGATTGGAGCTGTTGCTGAGTGTCAGGTCGAGATTGGAGCTGTTGCTGAGTGTCAGGTTGAGATTGGAGCTGTTGCTGAGTGTCAGGTTGAGATTGGAGCTGTTGCTGAGTGTCAGGTTGAGATTGGAGCTGTTGCTGAGTGTCAGGTTGAGATTGGAGCTGTTGCTGAGTGTCAGGTTGAGATTGGAGCTGTTGCTGAGTGTCAGGTCGAGATTGGAGCTGTTGCTGAGTGTCAGGTTGAGATTGGAGCTGTTGCTGAGTGTCAGGTTGAGATTGGAGCTGTTGCTGAGTGTCAGGTTGAGATTGGAGCTGTTGCTGAGTGTCAGGTCGAGATTGGAGCTGTTGCTGAGTGTCAGGTTGAGATTGGAGCTGTTGCTGAGTGTCAGGTCGAGATTGGAGCTGTTGCTGAGTGTCATTTTAGGATTGGAGCTGCTGCTGAGTGTCAGGTTGAGATTGGAGCTGTTGCTGAGTGTCAGGTTGAGATTGGAGCTGTTGCTGAGTGTCAGGTTGAGATTGGAGGTGTTGCTGAGTGTCATTTTAGGATTGGAGCTGTTGCTGAGTGTCAGATTGAGATTGGAGCTGTTGCTGAGTGTCATTTTAGGATTGGAGCTGTTGCTGAGTATCAGGTTGAGATTGGAGCTGTTGCTGAGTGTCAGGTCGAGATTGGAGCTGTTGCTGAGTGTCAGGTTGAGATTGGAGCTGTTGCTGAGTGTCAGGTTGAGATTGGAGCTGTTGCTGAGTGTCATTTTAGGATTGGAGCTGCTGCTGAGTGTCAGGTTGAGATTGGAGCTGTTGCTGAGTGTCAGGTTCAGATTGGAGCTGTTGCTGAGTGTCAGGTTGAGATTGGAGCTGTTGCTGAGTGTCATTTTAGGATTGGAGCTGTTGCTGAGTGTCAGATTGAGATTGGAGCTGTTGCTGAGTGTCATTTTAGGATTGGAGCTGTTGCTGAGTGTCAGGTTGAGATTGGAGCTGTTGCTGAGTGTCAGGTTGAGATTGGAGCTGTTGCTGAGTGTCAGGTTGAGATTGGAGCTGTTGCTGAGTGTCAGGTTGAGATTGGAGCTGTTGCTGAGTGTCAGGTCGAGATTGGAGCTGTTGCTGAGTGTCAGGTTGAGATTGGAGCTGTTGCTGAGTGTCATTTTAGGATTGGAGCTGTTGCTGAGTGTCAGATTGAGATTGGAGCTGTTGCTGAGTGTCATTTTAGGATTGGAGCTGTTGCTGAGTGTCAGGTTGAGATTGGAGCTGTTGCTGAGTGTCAGGTTGAGATTGGAGCTGTTGCTGAGTGTCAGGTTGAGATTGGAGCTGTGCTGAGTGTCAGGTCGAGATTGGAGCTGTTGCTGAGTGTCAGGTTGAGATTGGAGCTGTTGCTGAGTGTCAGGTCGAGATTGGAGCTGTTGCTGAGTGTCAGGTTGAGATTGGAGCTGTTGCTGAGTGTCAGGTCGAGATTGGAGCTGTTGCTGAGTGTCAGGTTGAGATTGGAGCTGTTGCTGAGTGTCAGGTTGAGATTGGAGCTGTTGCTGAGTGTCAGGTTGAGATTGGAGCTGTTGCTGAGTGTCAGGTTGAGATTGGAGCTGTTGCTGAGTGTCATTTTAGGATTGGAGCTGTTGCTGAGTGTCAGATTGAGATTGGAGCTGTTGCTGAGTGTCATTTTAGGATTGGAGCTGTTGCTGAGTGTCAGGTTGAGATTGGAGCTGTTGCTGAGTGTCAGGTTGAGATTGGAGCTGTTGCTGAGTGTCAGGTCGAGATTGGAGCTGTTGCTGAGTGTCAGGTTGAGATTGGAGCTGTTGCTGAGTGTCAGGTCGAGATTGGAGCTGTTGCTGAGTGTCAGGTTGAGATTGGAGCTGTTGCTGAGTGTCAGGTTGAGATTGGAGCTGTTGCTGAGTGTCAGGTTGAGATTGGAGCTGTTGCTGAGTGTCAGGTTGAGATTGGAGCTGTTGCTGAGTGTCATTTTAGGATTGGAGCTGTTGCTGAGTGTCAGATTGAGATTGGAGCTGTTGCTGAGTGTCATTTTAGGATTGGAGCTGTTGCTGAGTGTCAGGTTGAGATTGGAGCTGTTGCTGAGTGTCATTTTAGGATTGGAGCTGTTGCTGAGTGTCAAGTTGAGATTGGAGCTGTTGCTGAGTGTCAGGTTGAGATTGGAGCTGTTGCTGAGTGTCAGGTTGAGATTGGAGCTGTTGCTGAGTGTCATTTTAGGATTGGAGCTGTTGCTGAGTGTCAGGTTGAGATTGAAGCTGTTGCTGAGTGTCATTTTAGGATTGGAGCTGTTGCTGAGTGTCAGGTTGAGATTGGAGCTGTTGCTGAGTGTCAGGTTGAGATTGGAGCTGTTGCTGAGTGTCAGGTTGAGATTGGAGCTGTTGCTGAGTGTCATTTTAGGATTGGAGCTGTTGCTGAGTGTCAGATTGAGATTGGAGCTGTTGCTGAGTGTCATTTTAGGATTGGAGCTGTTGCTGAGTGTCATTTTAGGATTGGAGCTGTTGCTGAGTGTCAAGTTGGGATTAGAACTAAATGTAGGAGCCGAATGCAAACCTACAGTTCCCTCTACCAACCCCCAAATCAAACCTGCTAACGCCAGGCCGCTTAGAGAAAACTGTACACGGTGTCGTCGGCGTGTTGGCTGGCTGACTTCTTGCCAGGAGCTCCCGATCAGCGGGTTGCAGCGCTGGAGACTCAATGTTCTCCTGCGAAGGTGTGTGCATCATCGGCGGCGGTGGCGGAGAAGTAGTGAGCGACGTGAATTCCTGTGGAGTTGATGGCTCTGGCAGACGCTGTTCAGTAGCGTCGGTTGTCTCGACACCACCGACATCAACGTTGGCCTCCTCCTCATCGACCGAGGGGGCCGGTGCTGGCGTTGGCGCTCGGTCGGGCTCGGCTGGCTCGACGCCGCCGCCCCGAACGCCGGGATCGCTTCTGGCGCTGCCGCCAGTGCCCGGCCTGACTTCATCGGCGACTGTGTTGAAATCGTTGACCTGTCGCCTTCCGGCGGCGGCTGAGTTCAGCATGCTTTCTGGAACTGTTGCTGCCGCTGTGGCTGCTGTTGCTCTATTGTATGTCTCTTTTAGCAGTGCAGGGTGGGGGGGGGGGGCTGGGCTAGCATCTTTTTTACTGCAGACGATGCCCCGTTACAGTTGCTTAACAAAATGGTAGTTGGAAGGGGCGAAGGAGTGGCGGTCTGTGCCCGCGAGATCGCACAGCGGCGTTTCGCCGTCTGTCTCTGTAGTTCAAGAGAATGCGAGGCCTCAACTGAAAGTGGCTGTCTCCAAGAGAGAGAGAGAGAGAGAGAGAGAGAGAGAGAGAGAGAGAGAGGCTGCACAATAAATGTAGTTACTGTTGTTGTTACTGTGGCCCAGCTAAGCTCTTAAAAGCTCTCAGGCAGTCGAAGACAGATATTTCCAAGAACAATAGCGTCTGCGATATTTTTGTATGCCGAGTTGCTGTGCTAGTGCTTCGAAAATTGAAGGCGTTTAGAAGGTTTAAAATATACTATACTGTTGCTATTGGAAACGACATTTCCGCTTAATAATCAAGCCAAAGTTGCCACCTGTTTTGAAATAGTTCGATCGCTAGCTACTATTTTTTTATTAGAGGCAGGGCGCTGTGTGAGAACCAACGAGAGGCATTACTCTCCTCTGAGCAGGCACACAAGCGCGCGGATACGTTCGCAGTCATACGCGCAGGCACACACTCACACAGAAGTGTACAGCGGCCCTGACTTTATTTATCGTTAGGCATGTACACTTCACTGTGCCTTGGGGTTTGGCCTTCAAGGGCCTTAATTGCACGAGCAGATTTCAATTTGGTCACAAATTAATGTGACTGCACTTGGAATCAAGCCTGGGCCCCCAAATTATTATAGCTACTAATAGTAGGAATAAAAAATCTTATGCTTTTAATTTCTGCTGCAATCGAACTCTACTATCTTAAATAGAATTCTCTAGTAACTGTTGCATTGGGTCTGCCAAATCTATCTAGCAGAAAAGATTATTCACCGCGTCTCAGAGCCAAGAGCACTCAGCTAGATTAAAAATTCAGCTCCATGAGCTCGGGAAATCTTCTTAAATTGCAGGCTTCCATCCTCCCTCAATGCTATTGTCATCCACTAGAATAAATATTGAGCTTCCCAGGGTTCATATCTATCTACTTTAGGACATTGTGAAGTGATAAAAAGTGCCCGCTCGTACTAAATGCAGTTCTCGCGACTCATAGTGGCGTACCGGAGTACTTTGGTACACACGGGTTACCTGGTGGCCGATGCAGCAATCCGAGTGACGACCCTTATAAATCGATTTACCTGCGATTTCTGGCTCAGTGCCCTTCAGCCTACAATTGGGAATTGGGTAGGCAATGGAGAGTTGAAAGGAAAATGTAAGAGAAAGGTAAGGAAGATTAGAGGTGAGCCAATTCCTGTGTAAACGGATCTGATAATAATGGAAATTAGTACACAAGCTGCATGTAGAACTTTTTATTGAAATCCTGTCACTAAACTATGTTGAAGACAACTGTTTGAAATAATTTGAGATTACACCTGAGTAGGTTGAGCTTATTTGGTAATTCGAGGTTAGTCCTTAAGGTGAGATACTACTTATTTGCAACATAAACCCGCGGCTGCCTTCTGCTCGTAAGTTTATGTACTTTAGTCATCCATAAATTCCAGTCGCAGTAACACAAAAATAATGCTTTCTGCGAATCAATGGGTTTGCTAGTTTCAATGGACCACGATCGCTAACGTTTTTAGGATTGAAACAAGATCATTGTTGTAAAAAATTCAGGGATATTCTCTGAGCGTATCCCTGAAAGAGTTTGGTTGCTAAAAACGAGTGTTTAAGTACCATTCCCTATCGGGCTTGAGAGCTAATAGATCAGTGAAGCGGTTATTTTTTTACAAAAGCAGATTCCCTATTGATTTCGCTTTTCGAAGGTGCCATTAAAACACGCCTTGCCCTGAGCTCACTCTACGACTAACGATCAGAAAAAAGAATCAGACGGCTTGGAAGCATCATCAAGAATGGAAAGAGTGCAACTTTTGTTGGCGAAATGTCCAACTGGAAAAAATCGTTTATTGTCACTCGCTTGTGGCCTGCTGTTGCCGCTCACTGGCACGTGGTGAAGAATCAGCATCCGGCTGGTGTCTTCGCTGTACGTGACTGTGTGAATAAAACTATCACGTACCGTTCACGTCATTCACGATGGCTCTATACTGACTGCTTTGTGCTACTGAGTATTTGCTCTTGTCTGTTACCAGCGTTGCAGCAGGCTATCGTACTATATAAAATATATCTATAAACTTCACATCAATCAAATTAATCCATGCATTAATTGGAATTTATAAAAACGACTGCGACTTGATCTGCGATATTTTGTTGAAAAAAATAATGCGTGCAACGAAACGATTTGATATGTTTAAACATGACTACAGCTGGTAAGTATTTGGTCAGAAACAAACGGCAACCAAAGCTGCTGGCATTAGAAAGGATTACGAAGGACTTTTATAGGGTTAGAAAACTTCTTTCTGTGCGATCAAAGATTGAAGTAACTTCTGATGATAACGTCATAGCTAAAATAAGCTGCAGTTTTTAACCACGTCGTCGACGAAGCAGCTTCCGAACGGCAGCCTCACGCAGGCGCTGGTTGGTGGCGAGCATGAGCAGCGGATTGCAGGCGCTGTTGCTGACCGCCATGAGGAACAGCAGGCGGGTCATTGTGAGCAGCCGGGGCACCAGCAGGTTACACAGGGTCACCAGAATGATCGGGCCCCACAGCGCTAGAAACAGGCACCAAGTGATGAAGAGGCTTCGAGCCAGCCTAGTTGCTGAGCTACGCGACTCTTTCGCCTTGCCGCAGACTCCGCTTCCGCCTGTCGTCGTAGCGACGGCTGGTGAGCTAGCGTCGCCTCCGACCGCCTTCTGCGACCGTCGGTAGGCCACGTAGATGCCGATGTAGCAGCCCAAAGAGACGCCGAGTGCAGGGAAGCCAACGGCCAGACAGCCGAAGCCCAGGATGTAGTAGTAGCTGGGCTGGTGGTTCGACAAGAACAGACAGGCGCCGAACGCTTCGTTCAGGCCGTAGCGGCCGAGCCCGAGCAGGGGCGGCAGGGCGAACAAGGCCGGCACCAGCCAGACGAGGACCAAGCTGATCGCCACGCCACGACGATTGAAGATTTTGTTGAACGTCGACTGCGAGCGAGCGATAAACAGGTAGCGATTGGCCGCCACCAGGGCCATGTTGTAGAGGCTGGTCTCGAGTAACAGCATCCCGGCGTAGGCCAGCACCACGCAGCAGTGGACGCAGCACGCTGACATGTCGAAGTCGAACCTGGTCGGACTGCCAGCGTAGTTCGCTAACAGACCCGGAGTGGTCACGGTCGAGACGAGAAAGTCTACCACAGCCTGGTTGGCCAAGTAGACGTTCGGGGTGATGTGCAGCTGGCGGGTGGTGGCGATGGTGAGGGCGATGACGGCGTTGCCGGCGGCTCCAAAGCAGATGGCCAGAGCTGAGCGGGGGGGGGCAGCGATTGCATTCAATAAGAGGCGGTTTCGGCATCAGATCAGGGCGCTTCGATTTAAGTGCTGCATTGTTTTTTGGCTGCTTTTGCATGTAATTGTTTAAGCTAATCTACGAGGGATGCTACAACATTTTCCGAAGTAATGCTAGCCATATGAGCAATTTAACATCAGAAATTCGAAAGTGACCAACAGTCAATTATATTTTATCATGCCATAAAATTTTGCAGAGTTCTGTGAATTTTAGGGACCAACGCTATAATGATAATTTTATGACTAGGATCGAATAATTACAAAATACGATTTGAGAACCCAGTGCACGGGAACTTTTAGCTCTTGAGCCCCGGTCACTAATTTTTCCGCCAACATAATTACCGAACCCCCGGACCTCACGTTGACTAGGTAATTAATTATCAAGCTCAGGTGTCAGAGGGATGAGCATGATTGCTTGCCTTCCCAACCATTTCCGTAGGAGTTCTTTATTTGCTTGCGCCAGGTAACGGGTTGCACATGAGTTCTGCATTCCATTGTTCCAGTGGAAAGAATAAGATTTTGGATTTCTTTCGCATTAATCAAGGCAAGATCAGAGGAAGGGAAGATAGGGGATAAAAAGAATCAAGCTTTCAGCTGCAAGGTCAATCAATATATTTCGCCATATCCTGGAGAATAATTAGGTCGACGCTTAGCTACTAGAAGCAGCAAATTGCCCTTGTGCTCTTTGGAGCTCTTCCTGTCATTGAGTAGCTCACCAGCACACCAGCTTTCAAGCTCTTAAAGTAAGCTGACATCCCGGATGTGAGATCCAACGACAACAGCGTCACAGCTGAAGCTGGCTAACAGCTTGCATTGGTGGGTATCCCAGCTACCTATAAATCAATATCCAGCCTTGATCACTCTGCGTTAGAATTTTGATTAAAAGCTAGCTTTTTGTCATGAAGTATCCTTGAAGTGAAAAACTTGCGTGATTACAACTTCAATTCGCTGCTCTTAAAAAAATAATTTTTGCCTTAGAAAATCAGCAAGTATTGCACTTCAAGAGGTCATAGCTTGAAACGGGAACGCTCAATAGCAAATACGGCATCAAGGAAACGCTTTGAGTGATTATTTCCTAATCTGCCCCATTGAGAAACTGTCCTGCTCTGCTTGATCCCTGAGAGTCACTCCTGATCTGTTGTCTCCCAACCCTGAGAGTCACTCCTGATCTGTTGTCTCCCAACCCTGAGAATCACTCCTGATCTGTTGTCTCCCAACCCTGAGAGTCACTCCTGATCTGTTGTCTCCCAACCCTGAGAATCACTCCTGATCTGTTGTCTCCTAACCCTGAGAGTCACTCCTGATCTGTTGTCTCCTAACCCTGAGAGTCACTCCTGATCTGTTGTCTCCTAACCCTGAGAATCACTCCTGATCTGTTGTATCCAACCCTGAGAGTCACTCCTGATCTGTTGTATCCAACCCTGAGAGTCACTCCTGATCTGTTGTCTCCCAACCCTGAGAGTCACTCCTGATCTGTTGTATCCAACCCTGAGAGTCACTCCTGATCTGTTGTATCCAACCCTGAGAATCACTCCTGATCTGTTGTCTCCCAACCCTGAGAGTCACTCCTGATCTGTTGTCTCCAAACCCTGAGAATCACTGCTGATCTGTTGTCTCCTAACCCTGAGAATCACTCCTGATCTGTTGTCTCCCAACCATGAGAGTCACTCCTGATCTGTTGTATCCAACCCTGAGAGTCACTCCTGATCTGTTGTCTCCCAACCCTGAGAGTCACTCCTGATCTGTTGTCTCCCAACCCTGAGAATCACTCCTGATCTGTTGTCTCCCAACCCTGAGAATCACTCCAGAATAAAGATACGTTCAATAAAGAAAATTCTGGTACATTATACGTCAGTGTATTTACCCAGCCAGGCAGAGAAGAACACGGAGGCTGGGTGCAGATCACCTGAACCGGATGTTGCGTTATCAACTGAAGCGCTGATGTTGAGCTCCATGAGTTCATTCAACTTTGATCCATCACGGATATACTAAGGTTGGGATTTAATGCAGCAGTAACTCCAACGCAGAGACTGGCGCCTCATCAGCAGTTGTCATTAGATTTCTATTGACTTGCTTTCAGCATCTCTATCTCACTATAAGCAGCCGTTTCACGTGGGATAGTGAAGCATACCGTCTCTCTTGCCATTGGCTGGCCAATGATAAGGTGCCGAAAGCATCCTGGGGAGTACATTATGGTGTAAAATACAACAGAGTAATGTGTTTTGCGTGCTAAATTAAAAGAATGGTAATCTTCACTGCCCCAGATCAAAAGCAATCATTGATTTTGTGATAAAAAATGTTTCCAATGTTCGCAGTGTATTTTTTCCATGAAATCGACATTCTGAAAATTTTCGCAATCTTTGAGTTGTCCGTCCCGTTGTACTACAGTGGTCCTTGGTACAACTATTTCAGTTTAACTTTGTTTTAAATCGCCATGGTTCCACAGGTTCAGGAGGTAGGCACTATTGGCAAACAATGCAGTCAGACTCGTTTTCCGGCAATTCCTTCGCCTTGGGGGGGGGGGTTAACGGAGAAGCGAATGCGAACTTGCATGTTTGGCCAGTGAAGTCAGTAAACATGGATTTCAGTTTCAGGTTAAACAGATGCTTCTGCCTCCCCCCCCCAAGCAGGAGCTACGAGCAGAGCCAAATTTAAACTGAATCAGTCACTTTAAAAATGAGATTGAGTCGGTCATTTAGGAGAAGATAGACTCAGTCCTCGCCATGGATTTCATGGTGGGGGGGGGGTACAAAGCTAAGAATTCTACGAGGCAAGAGCTACATGTACATGACTAAATTCCTACATGTACATTATTTTAAGAATCGGTGTTGCTAGCACTCTCTTGGCGTTAAAGGCGCTATATTCTGGCGACCTGAAGCAAGCTTATTGATTTCCACAACAGGTCACAAGGTGAGGTGGGAGGACAAAGCATTGGCATGTGCCCCCCCCAGGTGGCGACCCCCCTGATCTAGACTCGGCCATTCACAAGTAGATCTAGACTCGGCCATTCACAAGTAGATCTAGACTCGGTCATTCACAAGTAGATCTAGACTCGGTCATTCACAAGTAGATCTAGACTCGACCATTCACAAGTAGATCTAGACTCGGTCATTCACAAGTAGATCTAGACTCGACCATTCACAAGTAGATCTAGACTCGGCCGTTCACAAGTAGATCTAGACTCGGCCACTCACAAGTAGATCTAGACTCGGTCATTCACAAGTAGATCTAGACTCGGCCGTTCACAAGTAGATCTAGACTCGGTCATTCACAAGTAGATCTAGACTCGGTCATTCACAAGTAGATCTAGACTCGGCCGTTCACAAGTAGATCTAGCTCGTAGACTCTACTATTCCTTCTGAGATACATGCAAGAGTAGAGATGGAAAATGTCTAATTCATTGCTCAGCAGTCAGTCATTTTGAAGAATAGCTACTGAAAACTGAAGGAGCGGCCATTAAAAAATGTTTCAGTACAAGCGACTTTCTCCTGCTTTTCGATGAAAACTATTGCAATAATCGTAGTGTAAAGAAGTGTCTGTTGAATGACATTTCCCATTATTGTTGTTTGAATTTGCAAGCGATTGTCTTCAGCATGTGCCCCTGTCACTCGCCTTGCATCCGTGAACTCCACGAGCTTTAGAACTTAAAGCCTAGGCTTTTCTCATTGTGCATCAGTCGCAGGCCACCGTTGTCTTTCTGTATTGCGGCATCAGTATTGCCTTGCACTCGAGAGCTTAAGAAGTACAAAGAACAATTCCGTAGTTTTTATAAGTACTTGCCTAGCAGTTGGTACAAGTTGAAGGTTGAGACAAAATTTTTTTCTGACTGGTTGTACCTGAATATGTAATCTATATTTACTTACTGTTATAATTTGAGTCTCTGAAAAAGAGAAAAAAAAACAAAAATCAATGCTTAATCGAGTTAATAGCAGTGATATAATAATGTTTGTTGAGTTTGATGTTAAAAATACATGGATGCAGTCTTGCATTGAGAGATGAGTCTGCATTTCTTAGTTTTGCTCTGCTAGCCTTGCTCATCGCCGACAAAGGTTAAAAGCTCAGTTAGCTATTTCCGTATTTACCATGGAGGTGCCTAAAGGCGGTCATTGTGAAGTGCATGCGTCACTGTGCGATTGACAATCCGAGATGCGATGCGGACAGGCTGTCTGGTCTGTCTGTCTGTCTGTCTGTCTGTCTGTCTGTCTGTCTGTCTGTCTGTCTGTCTGTCTGTCTGTCTGTCTGTCTGTCTGTCTGTCTGTCTGTCTGTCTGTCTGTCTGTCTGTCTGTCTGTCTGTCTGTCTGTCTGTCTGTCTGTCTGTCTGTCTGTCTGTCTGTCTGTCTGTCTGTCTGTCTGTCTGTCTGTCTGTCTGTCTTAGTGTCTGTCTGTCTGTCTTAGTGTCTGTCTGTCTGTCTGTCTGTCTGTCTGTCTGTCTGTCAGACGACATTGCTGTGATTTTCTGGCTCCTCCTTGGCCTCTCCATCATTTTCGTCGGACTTCACCACCTCCGCAGCATTCTGCTCCGACTTTGCTCCGGCAGTCAGCTCGATTTCATCAATATTGATGCGGTTCAGCGGCTGCTCGAGCTGCTCCGGCGCCAAATTCTGATCGATGCGCAGCACAGAGGGTGGGTCGGTCCGGTTTGCCGCAATTATGTACACCAGCTCGATGAACTCAAAGAATGTCAGCAGGCTCATGCCAACCCACAGGCCAAAGATACCGCCAATCTGTTGGTATAAAAGCCATGTATTTATTCGAAAAGCTAAAAAACGGTAAAAATTTGAAACAATTTGGTGAGCAAGCATTGAAAAAGCTACCTCAGAGAGCACTTCCGGCCATTCGTAGCTGTATTTCTCCTAGTATTTTGCTGCGGCAGGAGAAGTCGGCTTGATGATGACTCTCAGCACGTTGAATGATAGTTTGGACTTGTCCATGCACCACCGGTTGATAAGCTCGCCATCTGTCTTATTATCCTTCGGGCAACCATAGCCTCCGGTGAACATTTCCTTGATGACCAGGTCCTCGTGGCTCAGTGGCTCAGAACCATTGAGAACTGCCACAACTCTTGGATCGGAAAAGTTAAAAATATGATGAGAGTGCTGGTCTGTCTCAACGTTGATGTATTCCGAACCGTTGTACAAATTGGGCAGCAAGTACTCATTGATGAATGAAATATAATCATCGTTTCTTGGCCAGGAGCTTGAGGTCTTGTACGCGATGAACTTTGTGTATTCGCACGGCTTAAAGTTCCGAAATTGTTTAATATACTTATAGGAATCGGCCTCCGCCTCCAAGACGGACGCGTCGTGACAGGAGATCCGATTAATCAGCTCGCCAGGCGGATTGACGCTGTGCTCCTTGGAGACATAGTAGCAGAGCTCCGTGGTGTTCACTTGAAATGGAAAATGGTGAGAGTAGCAGCGGCACTTGCGGTAGACGTACTGCTGCTTGGCTTCCACGACTGACTCGCGGTCCGTCCTCGTGTACTTTCGTCGTCGAATGCCGTTAGAATTGCTGCCAAAGCTGGTCACATACCAGATGTTCGGCTGCTTCGCCATGGTGCACTCGCGCTCACCCGGCTGATTCAGCGTCACGTATTTGGTCTGGTCGACGTCTAGCATGGCGGAGAAGCCGTTCTGTAGGTCTATGTAGGTATTGGCTGAAACAAGTGGATTTGAGAGAAAATCTGTACGATGAAAAATAATGCGATAAAGTTGAGATAGGCAAGCTTACAAAGCATGGGATAGTCATACTGGCTGTGCAACCAGATCCTAATGCCTTCGATATCGTACCGACCGCCTGACAAGATTTGGTTAAAAGTGCGTTCGCCACTAGTGATTAACTCCCGCAGTGAGTACGGCTTCATCATCTCTTCTTCATCCGTTTTCTTCCGGCTGTACGAAGTCATTGCTTCGTAGACGGACTCGTGAAAGTTGCTATCCGTGTACAGAATCAGATTCAAGCCCATGTCCTCCGTGTGACCGCTGCTTGCGAATCTGTATTGCGGCGACGGACTGAACGTGTAGCAGTTCCAGTACCGGTAGTTCTGCACCAGACTGAAGTTCTTGTGGCCGCACGGAATTCCATTGAAGGAGCAGTGCAGCAGCATCACCTTGTCCATCATGCCTAGGTCTCGGCTGTCGTCCGACACCCAGAATATCTGCAAAAACCGTTCGAATATGTCATTCAGCCTTCGATGATACGCAACTCGGGACTCATTGGCTCGACGCTTTCGCTTCTCTGGCCACCAGTTGTCGAAGAAATTGAAGGTGCTGTTAAGGTGCTGATACACCACATTCTTGTAGTACTCTCCCAGAGACTCGGACATCGGCTTCAAGTTGCACAGGGTCACATCCGGGAACTCAGCCTTAACTAAGTCGTCAATCAGAATGGACGTGACCGGCGTCTCCAAGTAGTTCTGCACTGTCATGGTGACGTGAAAGAAGCAGGCAAAAGTGCCAACGATGGTCAGCACGAACCAGAAGATTTTTCGACAGTTGTCGTTAGTGTGGTACATGTGGCTCAGGCCGTGCATGGACGACCTGTGGCCATATTCGTGGAATTTTTTCAATACGCTGCGCCGTGTTGGGGGCATGGCTGGCTGCTAGGCTGGGCAGGTGCAGTGGGACTAAGGGAGTGGAGCTTTCCCGAGTTTGGTGAGTATGCTTATATGACAGGCAATTAACTGGGGAAATTATGCTCATCCGAGTTCAGGCCCAATGGATGAGCGCTTGGTCCGAGGGTTGGCCAAATTGTTTCTATAACTTCCGGCTTCCGGTCAGCGCAAGATTCGCAGCTCAGATATGACTCCCCATTTACTGTTCCACTCTCATTATCATGCCGTGAGTGAACTGAACCAGGCAAATTGCCCAGTGAGTTTCCAGTTCGGTTTATTCCAAAATGAATAGCAATTAGCGTCGCAATGCAATCCAAAGCGACAACATGGTCGCTGTGTTCGTGACCTCAGCTGGGAAGCCTACCCAATTTTTAAAAAGCGTGTGACAATTAAATTTAGCGGATTAAGATTTCTTTCTCGTGTTTGTCAAATTTTTTTGAATTTAATTCTTTGCCAATGAAGCTGCAAAAGGAATGGCAGAGACTTTCTGATTTTAGTAGCAACTATGAGCTAGTATTAATTTTAACTACTTTTGAAATTGTGCCAAAACCCATTTTACAGCTGGGTGAACTGAAGCAATGCAGAGTTAAGTGTCTTGCTCAAGGACACAAATTGTTCTGAGTTGTATCTAGAATCGAACCCCCGACCTTTCAGTCGTGAGTCCGACGCTCTAACCACTAGGCTACAACCCCCTATACGATAAAATACCCATCAGTACGAAGCTGAGTGGGTTCATGGCTTTCTACTTTACCATAGTAAACCTGAAGCAAAAGCCAAGCAAGTAGTTTTTACCTGATTTCCTTATAGAAATTTGAAACCAATGTAACATAGATTATTCTACCTATGTGCAGAAAGTTTAAGTGTAACTTACACAGTGCTGACTATTATATATGACTCCTGAAAACTAAGCTTATTCGTTTTTTCACCGATTCCATGCTACAATATGCAATTGTTTACATAACTGTTTAGATTACCAAAACACTTCGATTCATCTGTGTAAATCCTTACAAAGAACTTGAACTGGTTTTGCAGGGCAGTCTTTTACTGGCTTTCCCCTTACCTGTGCAATAGTGGCAGGATCAACGCTATAACTTGGTAACGAAAATAATCGAAAGGAGTCGAAAAAATCAATACGGCTGTCTTTGTTATCAAAGTGCACGCGGTCAAGCCTTCTCGCGAATACAATTTCTCTATTTCGGATGCAGTAGGCTTGGTGCAGAGTTGTGCTGCTGCGGCAGCTTTTGATGGTGGATAGTGGATGGCTCGTAGACTTTGTCCTCAGCATTGCTGAATACTCAAGTTTCACTGGCCTCTACAGTATTATAGAGCTTCATATCTCGAAGTCACGGGATGCATTCTGGATGACATCACAGTACATTACTACGATCAATCTTCAAGCACGTTAAAATCAGATGAAAATTGTTAGCAAAAGAAAATGTAGTAATTGTACCAATTTCAACGTAACTGCCGCGAGCACTCTTGGAAAAGTTAGCCGTCGCTTGGGTAAATATTCGGCCAGGCGTTTTAATGCCGATGTCACCGTCGCCCTGCTGTCATCTGTACGGGACCGGGAGCTCGCCGGATCGTTTCCTCCTCCATCAGGCGGCTGAGCAGCAGCTCCATCTGATGCTGCATGCTGCTGCTATTTGGCAGACTCTCGCGATCGCCGCTCGGCTGCTGCTGAGGCCTGGAATCGCGGCTGACGACCATGACGTAGAAAAGCTCAATGAATTCGAAGAAAGTCAGCAGGCTCATTCCAACCCACAGGCCGAATATTCCACCGATCTGAGATAAATGAAATAGTGATGTTGTGTAGCAATTTTTATTAAGCTGAGACCTATGCGACGTTACATGAGCAAAGCTTGATTCTAAGCTTCAGCATATTTAAGGATCATTAAATAATTACAGGTCGCAAAACATACGCTCTCCCTGCTTCAGGACTTCAGTAACTCACTTCAGAGAGAGCTTCCGGCCATTCGTAGCTGAATTTCTCCTCGTATTTCGCAGCCGCTGGTGAAGTAAGTCTGATAATCACTTGCAGCACGTTGTAGGCCATCTTTTCCTTGTCTAAGCACCACATGTCGCGGATTGAGTCCTCCGCACTCTTGTTCGGATGACAATCCTGGTTGAGCAGTCGACTCAGTGCCAGCTCCTCGTGGCTCAAGATCGGTTTATTTAATAACGCGGCAGAGTTTTCATTGGTAAAATTGAAAATGTGATGCACGTGAGCGTCTCCTTTGCCGATGAACTCCTTGCCGCTCTGCATCTTGGGGATGAGGAACTCGTTCACAAAGTCGATGTGCTCATCGCTTCTAGGCCATGTGCTGATGGTCTTGAATGTGGTGAACTTCCTGTACTCACAGGGCTTGTACTTGAGGTAGTCCTGGATAAAATTGTACGAGTTCTCTTCAGCTATGCGCAGGTGTTCGTCGTGGCAAGCTACGCGGTCCAGCAGCTTCTTGCTCGGGTGTCGCCTGAGCGCCAGCGGCACGAAATAGCAGAGCTGCGTCAGATTGACGTGGAAAGGGAAATGATGCGAATAACAGCCGCAGTTATCGAACACGAATTGCTGCTTCGCCTCCACCGCGAATTCTCTGTCGGTTTTGGTGTACCGGCGCTTCCTCTCGGTGCTGGGGTTGTGACCGAAGCTGGTTGTGTACTCAATGATCTCCTGCGGATCATTGGTGCATTGCCGCTCGCCTGGCTGGTTCAGAGTCACGTATTGCATCTGATCCACGTGAACCAAAGCCGACTTGCCGTTTTGAACGTCGTTGTATATCGAGGCTGGAAATAAAATGGCATGGCACGCATGCGTGTATTTACTTGCATATTAATACAGGCGTTTCACACAGTAAATCAGATTAAAACTTACACATCATGGGATGATCAACTCTCATGTGCAGCCAGATTCTAATGCCTTCAATGTCGTACCGCCCGCCTGAAAGAATTCTATTGAAAGTGCGTCCACCTGTCGTAATGTACTCCTTTAGCGAATAGGGATGCGTCATCTCTTCTTCGTCAAACTTTTGTCGACTATAAGCAGCGAATTGGTCGTAGATTGACTCGTGAAAGTTGCTATCCGTGTACAGAATCAGATTCAAGCCCGTGTCCTCAGTGTGACCGCTGCTTGCAAATCTGAATTGCGGCGACGGACTGAACGTGTAGCAGTTCCAGTACCGGTAGTTCTGCACCAGACTGAAGTTCTTGTGGCCGCACGGAATTCCATTGAAGGAGCAGTGCAGCAGCATCACCTTGTCCATCATGCCGAGGTCTCGGCTGTCGTCCGACACCCAGAATATCTGCAGGTAGCGCTCAAATATTTTCCTAAGTCTTCGCTGATAGTCAACTCGGGACTCATTAACCTGCCGTTTTCTCTCATTAGGCCACCACTGCTCAAAGAAGCCCCAATTGTCTTCAAAGTGCTGGTGCACCACATCCTTGTAGTACTCGCCCAGCGACTCGGACATCGGCTTCAAGTTGCACAGGGTCACATCCGGGAACTCGGCCATCGCTGCGTCATCAATCAGAATGGAGGTGACCGGCGTCTCCAAGTAGTTCTGCACCGTCATGATCACGTGGAAGAAGCAGGCGCAGGTTCCCGCAATGGTCAGCACGAACCAGAACGCCTTCCGGCACAGATCGCCGCTCTGGTACATATGGCCCAGACCGTGCATTGACGTTCTGTGACCATACTCGTGGAAGTTCCTGACAACACTGCGAACTGTCGGCATTGCTTTCTTGCTGTTTGTCAATCAATCGCACCTTTTTCAATTTTTCAAACTGTAATACTGTCTTGCCAATGGATCGAGCCAAGGAATTGCAGCCTCTTATTTGCTTCAGTCTACAGATTCTTCCGTTAGGTCAGGTACCTGGGTCTCTAGTGTTCCGCCTGGTTCACCCCTCATCCCATCCCTCTTGTTTGTGCAGGATCGAAAGGTTCCAAGCCTTTCCTGCAGTAAAAGATATTAGCCGCATTCAAACCTCGGGACTGAACCCTCCCTTTCCCTCATCCCTCAATGTTCTTTCAGATTCTGGTTCACACGGGGCCGGGCCTGACTCTGTGTGGGACGCAGCTGAAAATTCGAGGGCAGTGAAGCGAAATGCATTGTACAGTGGAAACACTCCCTCATCCCAGTCCAAAGTCCCCAGCTGTCTTTCTGGTGCGTTCCTGGTAACTATACTTTCTGAGGCCAAACATTTCAGCATGTATAGCTCCGGAAGCACCTTGTCCGCCTTGGCCATTCAATCTCAATACTTTTAGTAGTAGATAAGACTAAAACTTTTGTAAGTTTTTTGAAAGACGCTCTACAAAATAGGACGGCTTTAAAAGAAGCCTTAGATTGTTTAAACGCTGCTCTCTGAGTAAACGAACCAGCAAGACAAAGAGAGGCACACAGTCTCGAACCAGATGCAGCTTGGAAAGAATTTTAATTAGAATTTCCTACGATACGCCCAAGAGTCTGTCTGTTTGAGCAGATCTGCTCAGCATGCAATCTTTTGTTTAAAGTTCTGCACAATACTTTATCACAGTTCAGTTTTAGCCCACCGCATTGCTGTCGCAAATTCGCTTGAACACATGCACACCGTTGTTGCAATCGTACTTTTCTACTTCATAGTATGCTTACTATAGATGCACTGTTATAAAACTCGTTTATTTAAAATCGAACAAATAAGTCATTGATTTTTTTCAGCTGGGAAAAAAAGCCTGCTTGAGGGAGCGAGAAAAAAGAGATTAACGGGTCATGTTTCAAACTAAAGTGCTACATTAGTGTCGTTTATACGATAACCAGCGTGGGTAGTTCGTGATGGTGCGTAGTCAGTCGCAGCTTTCATTCTCTCTCGATAGCAGCCCCGCTAGGACTGAGACCCTTGACCTCCTGGGCCTCCTGCATCAGGGCGCAGAACGAGCAGAACCACCAGGTCAGCACGTCTCCGCAGCAGCTGCCGTCGATGCCCTGCTTCTCGCGGATTTTGCCGCGGATGAACGGGCCCAGGCAGATGGCGAAGCCGAAGAACATGCCCAAGCCGCATAGTACGCAGCTCTGCCCGACCGCTTCGGCGTTCTTGCCGAAGGTGTAGCAGGGGACAAAATAGGTGATCACGCACAGACCTGCGGATAATTTCAAAGGCAGTGCATTGGTCCAGTGTCGCACGGTGAGGAACTTGTGGTTTTAGCTGGAACTGCAAGTGTGAATCAACTTACCGCAGTCATTGAAGCAGCCGCAAAGTCCATTCTGAAACTCTCCTCCCATCTTTCGGTCTGTTCGAGTTCAGCTCACTGGTCAGTTCGCGATAGTTAATTCGGGGCTTGTGTGAGAACTGGGCTGGGCACACGGAGCATTAAATATTCAACGGCGGAGACGCCCTGATCCAAGCCCACCTCACTGCGGCGGGGTGCGAGATGTGTGCCAATGGCAAACTGACTGGGGGGGGGGGTTGCTTGCTTTCGCTGCGCTGTGCCAGGGGGGCGTCCGGTGTAACATGGCGGCGACGGTCGCGCCATGGCGTGAGCCGCGCGCAGAGTTTGAGCAGGGCAGGAGAGCACAGTCTCTCGGGTGGCGTGATCTGCAAACCCCTGCTGCTAGGCATGACTTTAAGGCCATAGCAACCATATTGAGGGGGCAGCTCGGCTGAGAATGCAATTGCCAGGCTTTATGTTGTTTCTCTTGGCAATAAACTAAAATAGCCAGCGCTGAGCATTGTGGCTCGCAGTGCGCCAGAATTTCATTTCATATTTTATTTCTCTTCTCTGGCGACTTCTTTGTGAATAGACTTGTTGACATAAATTTCAAGCATTCTAAAGCTTTTCATTCCTGCGTAGTCGTGCGATGTTTAAGCTTGGTTAAAAACCGGCCATTGTGCAAGTCTGCCTTCTCCAAAAAAGCAAAGCAAAGCGCCTTCATATACCTGCTTCTCTGACCACAATACCTGCATTCTTTGACTTTCAACTACTAAGACTTAAGTAAAGCAACATTTAAACGTTCGAAAACGCTTTTGCTATGAGTTTTGTTTAAACTGTTTTGGTAGCATTTTAAGTTACAGGAAAATCGTTTGAGCTTTTTTTCTGAAATCAATCGCATACCTAACTAAATATACACCAGTCATTTTAGTATTGTGGGCTAAAATAATTGATTAAATTTTTGCAACGTGCCGTCTCATAGCGCTGCCATCATAGATGACAGCAGTGCAATCATTGATGACAGCAGTGCAATCATTGATGACAATAGTGAAATCATTGATGACAATAGTGAAATCATTGATGACAGCATTGCAATCATTGATAACAGCAGTCCAATCATAGATGACAGCAGTGCAATCATCGATGACAGCATTGCAATCATTGATGACAATAGTGAAATCATTGATGACAGCATTGCAATCATTGATGACAACAGTGGAATCATCGATGACAACAGTGCAATCATTGATGACAACAGTGCAATCATTGATAACAGCAGTCCAATCATAGATGACAGCAGTGCAATCATCGATGACAGCATCGCAATCATTGATGACAACAGTGGAATCATCGATGACAACAGTGCAATCATTGATGACAACAGTGCAATCATTGATAACAGCAGTCCAATCATAGATGACAGCAGTGCAATCATCGATGACAGCATTGCAATCATTGATGACAACAGTGGAATCATCGATGACAACAGTGCAATCATTGATGACAACAGTGCAATCATTGATGACAGCAGTGCAATCATTGATGACAGCAGTGCAATCATTGATGACAGCAGTGCAATCATAAAAGGCTGTCGTGTTAATTGATAAATCTTGTATGGAAAATCAACTTTGCATTCCTATAATTAGTTTAACTACTTTTTGATACTGCATTTTAGATATGCTTGGCTAATGAGCTGTACCGCAGGTGTGGTTTTGTGCTAACCTCACTAGCATGAGAGCTAACACACAGTACTGTATAGACAAGAGGGGGTCAGTCTGGGAGGGACTCATCACTGAGTGGTTGGCAACAGCACGCAGCGGTCTCAACCGCGTACACAAAACACGACGCTAGACGCCATTAACACAGTTTTAAAGAAGAATAACTTTGAGTGGCATGCTATTGGCAAACTAGTCTTCTAAAAGCTAGCAAAAAATGTTCTTGGCCGAAGAATTTTTATTCTATTTTCAATAAAACTTTAATTGGTCAGTCCGTTAAACTAAAATCTTCTTTTAAAATCGGGGCATGACAAACATTAAATAACTCGTATATTAAACTTTCCCTATTGTCAGTGCTAACAATAGTTAACTGCTGGTCGTTCTTAAGCATACATGTGCGTCTTTATCTCATAATACAGTAGCCTCTTCTTTCAATGCGTCGATCCGACGCTGAGCGGCAGAATCAAATTTTGGAAAATGGTGCAGAATGACATTTTCATACAGTTGCAACCATGAGTCCAAGAAAACCTCGAGTTTAACATTGAGCCGGTCTCTAATATTTGCTTTTTGCAGCCCATTTGGGCTTACGCGCATTGAATTTAATTCAAGATACGTTTGCCAATGCAACGGAGCTTTTGTCTATGGTAGCAAGGCTGGCACAGCGGCATTTAATTTGGTACAACAATAATCAATTTGGTCTGAACGCTCGTGAGCCACTGGACAAACTGCTGCCTTCTCGCAACCGTCTGTGGGTTGTTGAGTACCGCTGGAATGTCAACAACAGCGTCTCTACCAACAATTTTCTTCCGCTTTTCCAGAGCTCTGCTGATAGTCGAAATCTATTCACTGTGTGTTGAACTTATCTACTCCATAGATCTTATATATGATCTTTGATCTACTCCAACTTAATTAGAAGTTCTATTAACTTCTTAAAAAATAGCGACTACGTCCCTAAGCTACTGAACTCAAAATTTAAGCACCCATGTCGGCTTTTTAAGCTTTTTTTTACTGACGAAAAGCAGCGGTCGCACTGTTCCTATTGCCGCAGTACAAAGTGAATTATCTCTGGCCAATGTTCGAGCACACAAAAAGCCCCGAATGAATGTGGCCGAACAGGTCGTGGCGCGAGAGAGTCAGGCGCCGCGTTTTCCACTGAACTGCTCTGCCCCAATGCAGGACTTGAAAGCGTGGGCTTTTGTGACAAATTAAAAAAATGTGTGTTGTCCATAGATCTTATTTACACTAGATAGACGATTTCTTTCTCTCAAACGCACTCTGCTGATGATAATCATACACTACTCGCACAAAGGCATCCCAAGTCTTATGCTCACAGAGCTAAATAAAAAATAATTTTAATACACCATTTACCTCCTATTTTGAACAAAGTCTTGTTCAAAAGAAACAAGCAGAACTTCAATTCAAACACTTTAAGAAATATCAGCCCTTGAGGAAATTCAAATCAAACAAAGTTCCTTTCTATTGAAACAGAAGAACTTCAATTCAGACTGTCTGTGGCCTAAATTGTCCTTGAGTGACGCGCATGCGCAGATTTGAAATTCAAAAGAAACAAAGTCACATTCTATTTCGACAGAGGGATAAGACACAGCATATCGACGAACATAAGAGTAAAATGAAAAACAGGAACAAGACAGTGTCAGTTGGCCAACTTGAGACACCAAGTTGTCATCTCATCAATTGCCTGGCCTGACCTCACGATCGTGTTCGCTGTTGACCTCTTGACTCCAAGTTGGCGCGCCAGTTCCAAATAGTTTGCACTATTGTTTAAGCAACAGTGACAGAGACCGTATCATAAGGGCTGCTGATTGTTGGGGATGACTTGTGGAACTGGCGCGCCAACTTGTAGTCAAGAGGTCAACAGCGAACACGATCGTGAGGTCAGGGAGAGCGGAAAAGCAGCCTACGAGATTCTGGACACCATTCAGGTCAAGTGGCTTCCACCATACAGTCCATTTTTGATTCCTGTGGAGAACTCAATCTCCTGTTGGAAGGGCACTCTGAAGAGAAAACTGGCAGCAGACCAGCAAAATTTCATCACTCCGATAGCTGAGCAGCACGGGAATCAGTCAATGGCGGCCTATCGGCGAGACATTCTGTACAACATGGTGGACAGAACCATTGGCGGCATCTCTGTGGACAAATGCACTGGGTGATTCAACCATGTGTTTACATACGTACCTCGCTGCGTTGGTGGACAGGCAATTGATGGTTAGGTGTCTCAAGTTGGCCAACTGACACTGTCTTGTTCCTGTTTTTCATTTTACTCTTATGTTCTGTAGAGAGCGAAGCCGAGAGAGAGAAAGTTATGTGTTGTGTGTAGCCGATAAAGCCTCAATCCATTGTAGGCTCTGTGCGATCGATTTATATATTTAGCAGCGACCCTGCAGTTGAGACTGCGTACATTAAAAACAGAAAGCCAAGAATATTGGATGTACATCGGAAATGCACACCAGGACTAAAAACACTTATTATGCAAGCACTGGGCAGCAGGTGCCTACAATTCTCCCCAACCAGAGAGATCTCAGGGGATAAAAAAACGAGCTCAATTACTCAGTTACTACCGGCCCAAACCCCAAAGCAATCAAAGCGGCCCGCCCACGCACAAAAACCCTAGGATCACAATTTGTAGCTGAGCACTCTGTTACGGGCAGCTCTTGGATGTTCTCGCGTGGCGATGCTACCGCTGGGTAGACCGGCGGGCTCTCCGGCAGGTTGGCCGGCAGGTTGGCCGGCAGGTTCGCCGGCAGGTTGGCCGGCAGGCTCTCCGGCAGGCTGGCCGGCAGGCTCTCCGGCAGGCTGGCCGGCAGGCTCTCCGGCAGGCTGGCCGGCAGGCTCTCCGACCAGGGGCCGCAGCTGCGAGACGTGGCGCATGCAGGACTGTTCGCCGCGTTGCAGGACACACGTGTCTCCCTGGACCTGCTTGACTGTCCAAGGATGTGGCTCGAACGGCAGCTGCAGTTTGTTACGTTGCTGCTTCTTTCGCAGAACTTTGTTGCCGACTCTGACGCCGTGCTCGTTGACACCCTTGCGATCATCGAAGCGCGCCTTCATGTCTTGGACATAGTTTCTGTGCCAGCTCTGTACCTCTTCATGGTTAACGTCGATGAGCTGTGATGGTTTGATGGTCGGGATGCCGTCGTTCATCGTCCTGCCCATGAGTAGCTCAGCAGGTGCGCGGCCGGTCGCTCGATGTGGTGTCGTGCGGAACGCCAACAGCCAGTCCTCGATAGCCTCCCGCCAGTTACGACCTTCGGCCACTGCCGTCTGAATCACTTTCCCGATGCTGCGGTTGACTCGCTCCGTCGCTCCATTGGATTCTGGGTGCAGCGGGCAGATGAGGCGGTGGTGAATGCCGTACGAAGCGAGGAAGCTGCGGAAAGCTGCCGAGCTGAATGGCGGGCCGTTGTCGGTGACCACCTCAATCGGGACGCCGTATCTGCCGAACAGCCTCCGCAGGTGGGGATCACGCTCTCCGCCGTCGTCGAGTTGAGAAAATTGACTTCTGGGTATTTTGAATACAAGTCGGTGGTGACCAGGAGCATCTGGCCCTGCACTGGGCCGTAGAAATCCATACCTAGTAGCAGCCAGGCACCGTCCGGAATATCTGTCGGCCTCAATGGTGTCTGTCGCAATCCGGTGGCCGCAGCCTGGCACAGTGTGCAGCACTGGACGAAGAGCTCGCAGTCGCTGCGCATCCGAGGCCACCACACCTTCGTCTGCAGGCGTTTAAGGGTGCGATCGGCGCCCAGATGACCGGTGTGCGCCAGTTGAAGGATCGGCCTGCGCAGCGACTCGGGGATGACGATGAGGTCACCGCGGAGTAATACTCCGTCGCTTTCTGACAGTTCGCCGCTGATGGACTTGAAGGAGCGCTGGGCTGCCGCTCGCATGTCCCAGCGGCCGGTTCGAATCGCGTTCAGCGCCGCCTGGACGTCCCTGTCGGTGCGCGATGCTTCCCGAACCTGGTCGAGACTGAAGCCCTTTGGCACGGCCCCGGTCGACACGGCGTTGATGAAGGCGGCGTCGAGCTCTTCACCTACATTCCGACGCCGCTCTGGCAGTGGCTGCCGACTCAGCAGGTCAGCCGGGTTGGTCGAGCCTGGCCGGTAGAGCAGGTTGAAGCGGAGATGCTGAATGCGCAGTGCCATTCGCTCGATCCGCGGTGGCGGACGGGAGCCAGGCTTGAAAAGCGGCACGAGTGGTCGGTGGTCCGTCACCACGGTGAAGTCTGGGTCGCCAGCCAGATAGTGCTCAAACTTTAGACACCCAAATTTGATGGCCAACGCCTCCGCGCT